>JAFVLL020018419.1:22500-131393 GCA_021397915.2 Tor tambroides | reverse complement strand
ATTATACAAGTTTCACTTTTTGAATGGAATTAGTGAAATAAATCAACTTTTTGATGATATTCTAATTATATGACCAGCACCTGTATACATACATAAGGCAGGAACTCTATCCATCAGTTACAGGGATATACAGAGATGAATCAATCACAGTAAAATCAATAACATGCATTTAGAAAACAGATGAAGTGAATTTTGAGAGAAACACTGACTGTTTTAATTCCTCTTTAAAGAGCTCAAGATTACTCTTCTTCTTCTTCTCCTCCACTTTCTTTTTAACGGTCTAGAATGGAAGAACAACAAAAACGTTAAGACTAATTATTGTATTTTGTGATTCATCTATGCTGATTATGGTGGTCTTCTCATCACTTTCCTTCTAACCCAGTCTTACCTCTTCAAAGGATATTAAGCTCATCTGACTACAGAAGACAGAAGGTCACTTACAGTTTTTTTAACCTCTGCAGGTTGAACAGGTGAGGTATTCTGAGGTGGAGAAGTGAATTTAGAGGCGGGTCTGTAGAGTTTGCTCTTCTTCACCTCGGCCGCTTCTTCCTCTGAAAAATGAGCAACAAAAACATGCAATCATACTCGCTCCTTCCTCCATTGTAACTAACAGCTTAGATTTATAGTTTATAGTATAGTAACCCACAATTCAAAATCTAAACTTTTTCCTGCAAGCAACATATAAGCATTACACAAATACACAAAGTCAGCTAGAGCGGTTCAGCAAATCAGTAACCAGATCACTGGTTTAATGTGTCGAACTACTGAGATCTAGAAACACAAATGCTTAAACACCCAAACAAAGTCACAGTAGGGAACATATTTTATATTTCACTGAAACATAAATTAGATCAGTTTTGTTACTGTAACTAAAACTACATCTAAACTAGTAAAAACTGTTTTCTGCAGTTGAAAATAAAACTCTGAAATAAAATATTAATGCTAAATAAAAATGGCAAAAGCCATATAAAACTGAATATAATAAAGGCTAATTCAAACATAATAACATCTACTATAAGAAAAGGACAACTTACCTTTAGTTGCATTTACAATGCCTCCTCGTACAAATGTCTTCACTCCACTTTTTTCATTAGTGTCAAAAGAAGCTATAAATTCCTCAAAGACTTCAGCAGCTTTCTCTTCCTCCTGTTAACAGTGAGAGAGAGAAATGTTGTACAAGACAACAACACAAAAATAATCTTGGGTATCTCAAAGTACTTACCTTTTTCTTCATTTCCTCTTGCTCTCTTTTTGTGAGCGTCCTCTTCACCCCCACAGATTTCCCTTTTTTGTCTGCCATGTCAACTTTCTAAAACACAGCAGAAATATACTGCACTTAGATCACTGCTGCAGTGCTGTTTATACAATCATGTAACCATATATTCATGATTGGGGGACTACATACAATACATTTTAGAAGCAGATACTCAAAAACATCTAGTCTGGGGGTCAGGACCCTGCATACTTCTGAAAATAAGAACAATCTAATACTAATAAAAAGCCATTTTCGCACGTCTTGATCTAAACTGAGACGAGGACAGCAGGATGCAGGACTTTGAAGATGCAAAGCATCTTTAAAAGATGCTGGATTACAGCATCAGCCCTGTCATGACCACATTTGACTGCACAATAAGGCAGTCTTCCATATATCCTGTAAACACCTTGTTTGTATAAAATTCACGGCACGACTACATGCTCTGGCTGTATAAAGTTATAACATTATCTTTCAGTACTCATAGACCTGCTGGTGGTGATGTTTCCATAACTCTTTCTGCGACTGTTTCCAAACCTAGTGAGCTGCCTACCTAGACAGCGTTCGTGGGCATCACGGGTGCCGACAGACCCCCAAAAAGCTGTCTATGTGTGCAGCTCACCAGGCTGAGACAGACAGCCTGTGTGTGTAAGTTAGCGTACGGGCTAACGTCTCTAGTCCTCCTAGCCTCGTTCAAACCTCAGACAACCTTTTGCTGTCAACTGTATTAACGCCGCTGGAGGACGCAATGAAGACATATCTGATGCTGCAACCAGTTGCACATCTGTAAACAATCTATATAGCGACTTACACAGCTCTTGCGTTGCAAAAACGAAACCGTTCGTTTGTTGTTAATCCGCCATTTTGAACAGACTAGAAATGGAAATAGCGGAAAAGTGACGTCGCGTGATAAACACCAATCAGAGCTCAAAACGCCTCATTCTGCGACAGCAGCGGATGTTTGAGTCTCCAGGCGCCTGTCTACTTTAGTATGTTTGCCTGGTTAAGTTAATAGAGTATTGATAGAAAAGATTTAACTGCAGCTTGTATTAATTACCCTTACTAAAATTAACCATGGTTTTATTGTAGTAAAAGTGTAGTAACCATGGTTTTTGGTTCAAGAAGTGACATGAGGTTAGTCATTGCTAAGTGAAGGATTTAATGTTAGCTTATATGAGGCCTTCAACCTGATGTTACTTTTGATAACATCATGAGACCAAACAACTAATAATATGACAGAACATCATAGAATTCATTAATTGTTAACACTTTGTGCTCTTGCTTTCTCGCCAAAATTATGAAAAGGACTAACAACATGAAAACAATGTTTTTAATTTTAAAAATGTTGATCTTTTTTAATTTAATTAAAAAAGTAATTATCTTAAAAAAGAAACATCAAGAATAATGAAACATCTGGAATATGCGTTTTACTAAATTGCCAGTTTTTATATTGGAAATTGATCAATAGCACTTGGAACATGGCATTATCACGCTTATTTTTTTGAATGTGATAATGCAAAGGATTTTTGGAAAGAAATGTCTTTGCTTGTTTTCTCTACTTACAACAAACTTTTTAGTTTTGAAATAATGTAATATTTTTGATTTGGGAATCAGGATCAAAGGAGCTGGATGATATATATATATATATATATATATATATATGTATATATATAAATATATATATATATATATGGATGACATAACTCTTTGTGGCCTGTTTCATCTTCACAAGTGTAAAGTCACTGATTGTTTGCCCAATTTTAGGAATTTTTTCTGAATTGATCTGAAATTATTTTATGAATGTCTCTGCTCATCACTTAATAAGAGCTGCTAAAACAGCCACATTGATGGAAAAAATAATGACTTCTATGTAAGGGTTACCTCCAGGTTATTATTTGATGTTGACATCTTTATGTCTAATTATTTATTTTGGTTTTTTTTTTTAGATGTGTATATTAAGTTTTTATCTGTTTTTAATATTACAGTGTTTTGTATTCTGATTGTGTTTGTATTTTATTGCTTTGCATTAACATAAGTCACAGTGTTTTTTAACAACATTTGTGTTTTATGTATCCCCTGTTTTATCACAACACTGATAAAAATGTCTCAGTATCCACTCAAGTAGCCAAAGACTCACCAGTTTTTGCATAAAGGGATAGATCACCCAAAAAATAAAATTTTGTCATCATTTACTCACTCACAGGCACTAAGAAACTTTGTCCATACAATGTAAGTCATTGGTAACCAAAATTGCTCACAGAAAAAAAAAAAGTCATACAGATTTGGAATGACATGAAAGTCAGTAAATGATGATAGAATTTTAATTTTTAGGTGAACTATCCCTTTAAGCAGCATGTCCAAATCAACAGACAGACAACACAAAATAATTCTGCAAAAAAAAAAAAAAAAAAAAAAAAAAAATTCCATCCATTGTTTGGTGTTTATTGATATGAAGATATCAAATGTAAACAACTTTTGATATATTTACATTTTTTACATTTTGTTTAAAGTATAAGATACAGTTTTTATTACTGAGTTTACCTCTTTTAATGTCAGAATGCAAAACAGTATTTACACTGTATTTGAAGAGGCACTTCATTACCCTCTGAGGTACTTTTCAAAATTGTATTTTCCCATAACCTAAAAATGTAAAAACCTTCAACATATAACAATCAAATAATTTACATTTTCTTTTAAAAATGACATTTCTTTTTTGTTTGTACACTGCATTAAAACCCTCTTATCCAGCTGTCAGAAATTGTAAAAATATTTAGTTAAATGACATCATTAAAGTAATGATTTTTTTTTTACCAAAAATAACAAATTTTTCAGTAAACACTATTACTTCATAAAATTGAATGGTTGTAATTGTTATCACTGAAGAGTTACTGTTCGATCGGCTCCTCTTGGTCCTCCCCTCCCTCTTCTAAAGCCTCTTCCCCCTCTTGTCACACCAACCCCTCCTCTTCCTCTGCCACCCCCCATGATGTTTCCTCTTCCTCTGCCACCCCCCATAATATTTCCTCTTCCTCTGCCACCCCCCATAATGTTTCCTCTTCCTCTGCCTCTTCCACCACCTATGTCTCCTAGTCCTCTACCTCGTCCACCCCCAACAATGTTTCCTCTTCCTCCACCTCCTCCAACAGCTCCTCTTCCTCTTCCACCACCTCTTCCCCGGCCCCGTCCTCGCCCTCTTAACCTCAGGTCAGTGAAACGGTCATTAAGGTATACGGTAGTCTGCAAAACAAAATAAAAACAGAGGCTCTAAAAGCTGAAGAGCTTAAGTTAAATCATTCAAAACTTTGCTGTCTTTACACACATAAGGCTAATAAAATGCAATAAATCTTTTTACCCAGTACTCTGCCACCGTACTGGGTATACAGGCTCTGCTGGAAGGCTAAACTCACCTGGTTAGTAGTTGCTTTGTAGTTAAATTGCAGAGGAATCCCCTTAGGTGAAGAAGTACCGGCTCCTCTAGATGATCTGCCCCTTAACACTGCTCCACCCCTATCCTGATTAGATGTCTTCCTGATGGATTGAAAAGAGCGAGAGAGAGACAAAGAAAAGATAAACAAAGAGAAATGTATAACCAGTGAATGAGAAGGAAGTGAGAAGGTTCATTTACTCACACAGTGACAGGTGCAGATTTAGCATTTGGCAGGGAAACTGTCAGCGTGGAGCCAGATGGTGCTGTTCTTCGACTTCAGTATGTGTGTGGATGTGGGTGTGACAAACACAGAGAGAGAAAACGAGTAGAGACATTTAGTTTACACACCTTGAGATTAGGTTTCGGAATATAGAGTCATATTCTCATGTAATTAAACTCACCTTCTTATTGTCTGATACTTTTGTAGTTTCTCAGCCCTATTTGTAGCGGAATACTGAAGTAACAAAGACAGAACACAGAAATGAAGGTCTAAAATATATTAACAGGAAGGTCAATCCGTGTATAGGTTTTGTATAATGTGAATGTTTTTTAGATTTATTGATAAAGATGGTCCTTCTTACCCCTCTGTCTAATACAAATGGTCTTCCACCCCTTTGTCCTCTTGCTGACAATGCACCCCTACAACAACAACAGCAAACAAACAATTATATTAAACTGCAGACTGTGCTATGGTGAGTTCATGGCTCTATTTCTAAAAGTTTAATGTTATTTATAAGAAGATTTTGTTTTTTTATTTCCCAACCCATAACTTAATGGGTTAACGGTAGCCTATTGTCTGTAGTCTAACAAAAATGAGGTAAAGAGTTTACCAGATGTCACCCAACACATCTTTTTTTCCCATTTATTGTTCTGTTGTATTTTATATATATTAGATTTTTAATTTTTTTGAAATCTTCCAATCTCTTTTGCTCACCAAGGCTGTATTCATTTGATCAAAAATACAGTAAAAACAGTAATATTGTCAAATATTATTATCTGCAATTGCAATTATTATTTAAAATATCAGTTTTCTATTTTAATATATTTTTAAAAGAAATGTATTCCTGTGATGGCAAAACTAAATTGCAGCAGTTACTACTCCAGTCTTTCACATGTCTGTATGTCACATTCTTAAGAAATCATTCTCATATGCTGATTTGGTGCGTAAAGAAAAAAATATATAATCAGTGTTGAAAACGGTTCTCCTATTTTTGTGGAAACATTTTTTTAATGAATAAAATGTATTTATTTTTTTATATTTTAAATCTTTACTGTCACTTTTGATCAAGTAAATTGCTCCTTGCTGAATAGAACTATTCATTTCTTAATACTTAATAAATAAAAAAACCCTATTAACATTTAAATGGTAGTGTATATCTCTGCTTTTGTGTGTCTCTACACCCTCTTCAAGGTCGGAATTTTTTAGAGATGATAAGCTGCAGCTGCATCAATCTAAGCTGCTTTTTTTCTTTTTCTTTTTTTAAACTAACCATTTCAGCCTTGGCTCTTTGGAAATGTTTCTATTACTTCTCTCTTCTGCATCTGTGACTTTCAGTGTTTATATTTATGCAGGTATTATAACTTCAAATAGAATCTTCAAAGAGATTGGGCTATAAATCGGAAGACTTTCTCATGAGTTCCTGTGTCCAACTTCACCACTTCTGTTGACATATGTCATAATATATCATATTGTTCTACTCACTGGTAAACTGTAGAGAATATAATAATAAATACTTTATTATGTAACAATAGGTACTTTAGACTGAGATTCCTGAATTTTACTGGCAAGGATAAGTGTGCATATAAAATTAAAAAAACATCACCAATATTCATCAGTTGCTCCATCTTTAGTAATTAAGTATGATGCTGTATTATTATTATAGTATATTTTATTATTCCTATATTTTTATATTAAAGTAAACAAAAACATAAAATCACATTCAGATTTTATGAGAATGATAAAGTTAAAAGAGAGAAAAGAGTGTAGAACCTGCTTAGTCCGCCTCCTCTTCCTCTACCTCTTCCCCGTCCTCTGAATGTGCCCCTCGATGTGAATGTGGTCTGATCAAACTGTTCACCAGTCTATGATAAACAGTAGAAACATTGTTGAAAAATGAAATGAAAACGAAAATGAAAAAATAAAATCTCCTAATTATGAAAAATTAAATTAAAAAGTAATCTTTGTTTCAATTACTTAACTTTATTTCAGAACCAGAAACAATACAATGATTTATACCGTGACAGTGGCAGCAGCTCTATTTAGTGAACCCCTTCTCGACATCATGCCCCTCCCGGTTCCCCTTTGTCTCCTTAAACCTCCTGCCCTGCCAGGCCCTGTGAGACAAACCTCTTTGAGAAACTTACAAGTCTTTATACAGTTCACTTGAAGCATTTTTACCTTTTAAAACAGATCAGGTCAGGCAGAAGTCATATGCCAATCAGTCCAAATGTGTCAGCTGTCACAAATGTAGAAGATAAGAGAGACTTAAGTATCAAATGCTTGCCTTGGTACTGCTGCGCTCCTCGTCTGAGTCCCCTCTGTTGCTGTGAAACCTGGTTGAGTTTGTTCAAGACGTTGTTCCTGTTAACAGCACGTTTAGTTTTAGCTCTGTTGGCAGCTCTGTTTGCCTTCTGTTCCTTCTTATTCAGCTTTATAATGTCATCTGTGAAAACAAAAGGAACAAAGAATTATACCTCTGGTTTATTTTAAAACGGCCACTGAAAGAGAAATCATTCATTTTTGAAGATTAATGATATGAATGATGTATTAGATAATATTTGGATATGTTACTTGTTTGAGCTAAATAGGGAAAGACTTCGGTAGTAATTTGCAGTATAGTAAGGCTCTTATGTTCTAAGTTTATATTTGTTTATCTGATGAGTGGGTGGGTTTTCTATTCAAAACCCCTCTCAATATACCAGATATGCATAACAAATGGACAAAAAAAAACATTAAAAGTATAATCTCTTTAAATTTATTGACTAAACAATGAAGGTATGTGTTAATATGGCTGACTGACTGCTGCTAGTCATAATGTGGCTACAGTACAGATGGATGAAGGTTTTTTACTTTAACTGTTGCTTCATTTTAGTCATTCACAATCACATATCATTTCAGTCATTTATTATAACGCTAAACTCAAGGTAAATGATGTGTGCACGAGCACGCTGGTTTGACAGCTGTTGAATGTATGTGACAGCTGACCGCTGTTTGCTCTACACGTCAACACAGAAGCGAAACCGACGGTTCCTGCCAACTCATCCAAATCACAACGTTTCGCCTCGCAATTACTAACCTAATGACAAGTCGATTTTGTCCGAGCTTGAAGCGTGAGGCTCCTGCATTTGCTCTGTACTCTCCATTTGAACATCATTCTCCCCCATTTCGTCTTCCAACGTCGTTACGCACGCAAAAGTTTCAGAAGCGTCGTGTGTCTCGAAAACACCGGAGTATTTACACTCGATAACTTCCAAAGGTATGTCAAAGCAGAAATGCCAATGACGAGACGAACTGTGAAACTTTTTAAATTAACCCGGTTTCAAGGCTCCTTCTTGGTGTTTATTTGTGTCGATCAAGTGACTGGTGAGTCCTAGCAGCGTGACCCAGCCCAGCAGCGTTATGAATCTGACGACCAATGTGACAAGAGCCCCAAAATAGCGCTGTGCCTAATCCCGGTAGGCAGGTCTTTCCAAGGTGCTTTACACACAACACAACTAGCGGCAGGAATTCAATTCTTAACTTTTTTCCCCCCTTACTTATTTTGTTTATCATAATCACAGACACATGTTTATTCTTAAATATTTTACAGTTAATACAAATTTCTTTCCTCACCACAAATGTAAACAAAACAAATGCTTTTCCTCAGTTTTATGTTTTAATAAAAAGTCCATTAACAGCCTTTTTCCGTATAATCGCACGATACTCAAAAATATAAACGCAATTAGAAATACTCAGTTTATAGCTCAATACTGTTAACCAACTGTTACTTTTTATAATATGATGATGAGGATTCACAGTCATTTCCAAGCGTTGACAGGTAAATACGAGCCCTGCGTCAGTATATTTTGTTTACATACACTGTAATATAGATCCATATATTATTGTTGTTGTTAGATCTATATATATCGAGAGAGAGAGGGAGAATATATTATTTTATAGCCTATTACAAAACAGGATTGCTCATGACGTCATAAAAGTGAAGCTACGCGCGGCCATCGCACGATTTTAATGAGAAAACATCACCAGTTAACGTTTTTATATCTGAATCCCTGTAAATTCTTACAGCACAAACGAAAATGATTATTAAATGATTATTAGTTTAATGTCTTGAATTTCCCCTGCGTATTAAAAAGTTATGTTCACATTAGCATTGATCAGTGGTTTTATGTTGTTACTGTTTACTATTAGACCTATTTTCAGTACTATTTATTCTGAAAAGCTTTTAATAAACAGTAGGTTATATTTTAGCAGACATATTTTTTCATGCATTCATAATCATAACTCAAACATAGCTATACAAATGTATAATATATTATAATACCTAAAATTTATAATTACAGCTTCCTAGTGTCTATACATTTTAAGACGTCATCGATGGGTTTTAAGCTTCAATTAGGAAGGGCATCAACTCTCCACCGTCCCGTGCCCTTGTTTTATTGGTGAGGATTATATTATTAGTGTTGAGTATTATCCCCATTCATCCGCCAGGGTTCGCCTCTGAGCTCAGGGCACATGGCCCGTTTTTCTGTGCCACACCAACCACAACTGAACACCCGCCGGGCACCACATGAAAGAGGATAAGACACGCCCTAAAAGGAAAGTCATGAAACCTTCTTTCTACCTCATATCACTCAACAATCACCTTAAACATTTAAAAAAACAAAAAACGCTTCAAGTATGAATAGCGTTTGAAAGTGTTTCAACCCGCTATGCAGTTCTTCGAGCTTCACATAAATATTCCACATTACAAATAACATCACATTGGTTTACCTATATAAAATAAAAGGCAAAACATTAATTGTCTTGGTTTACAGTATACCTGCCATTAGAGCTGAGCCAATCCCCCGCCCCTTTCCAGTAGTAGTCCATCCCCTCCTCACCTCCGTCTGCGTCGTCTGCGCATGCGCGGCACGCCAGGCAGCCCTCTATTATTATTGTAAGAATAATTTCACTTATGAAAATGGCGGCGAGTCAGGGAGCTGTAGGACCTGCAGCGGCTCTCCAGAGCCAGCATTATCCTAATGTCGCGCACTGGAACCCAGGCGTGATGCAGCAGCAGCAACACCCGCTTCACACCGCCCGTAGTCTGGAACGAGCGCTGGAAGATGCCGTCTGCTCCGGGATGCTTAACATCAGCGGAAGAAAACTGCGCGACTATCCTGGGCTCAGCTACGATCTGACCGATACTACACAAGCAGGTGGGTCCCTCAGATGTGGGCTAATCTCCCTGCGTGCTCCACTGACCCGCTTCTCGCGATTCCTGGTTTGAGAGGACAACAGAAAGACCCAGAAATCGAAGCGCGTGGGTGCCCTTTTGGTGCATTTGCGCGGTGTGTCAATCGGTGTTTGTGTGTTGGCTACAATAGCCAGTGCACATGGTGCCTGTACGAGGGAAAACCGTTAGTATCACGCTTTATCTCTCGTGTTTATCATATCCAGCGTGGTGTGACAAACCCATATATAGTTCCCATTAGAAGTACTGTCTAAAAGGCACTGGCATCCCTGGTTGTTTTGGTTTCACATCTCACTTTTCCAAATCATATTTCATATATGAATAAAACTGAAGAGAGTACTTAAGCTGAAACGACAGGAAACAATCTTCATTAACATTTGCTCCAGTAATTCAGCAGGTCTTAACATGCAAACCCGTAGAAACCACATTGCTCCTTATCTATACTGCGAGCGCGCAACAAAACTAGAATGCTCCCTTTATATTTGACATAGCCGTTTTATTTATCGTTATGGGAACAGTTTGTTTAGTGGATAGGGTGTTAAACAATGGTGAAAAGCATTTTTAAACGGACGATAAATGGAGATAGAGGCTGTAGTGCCAGACAAAAGATGCTGCCGTTGGTCTCTATAATCTATCACGCGCCTTTCTTCATCCTCTCAATGGAAGTCAATGTGCAAGCAGCCCTGGATATAATACAAACGCGTTTTACTAATATTTAGTATTACAATTTAGATATATGTAATAGTATTAAAAGCTAGTATTTGTCTAAATAATATTTGGTCTGGCAAATCACAGTTTGCACAAGTGGGCTGCACTATTATAAATACTGAAGCATAAAGTGGATTAGCTACATTTCAATCGTTTCTGGAGCTGTAGTTAGAAATTAAATGGCTGCATCTCTTTCGGAAGTGTCTGTGGTCCATAATGGTAGTCTTGCCGCAGCAAACAGCCATTCAGATGTGAAGCAGACAGTTGGAGGAGGGACACTAATCCATTCATTCATGCACACCTTACACACAGCATCACGTCTACACTCCCATTCAACTGTATTGAGTTACACTAGTGAATAGGTCTTTTGTGAATATTTGGCTGTCTTACAACTATTTTAGCTGTATGAAGGCTCGTTTGTTTATATCAGGATTCTCTCAGATGGCTTGTTTTCTGAAAGAAGCCTGTGGTTGTTGTAGATAACGCTGGACGTTCACTGGTATCGCTGTTTCTGTCAGGGTCGTTGGCATACAGATGGCATTTGTTGATAATATAAGGCTGCTCGTGTGCGCTTTTGTTTGTGTGCATGTGTATACATGTATATGAAAGAGGAAATAGTTGACTGTTCACCAGACTGTCACCCGTAAGAGGAAGTGACTTTGTCGCTGACTCAACTGGAGATGTATGACTGTGTTTCTGCATTAAGAGAAGAGAACCCTCATCTTGCAATCTGTGTTCACATTTGTGAGAATGAGATTGCTTGTGTACGTGTTAGATTTTGTGTGTGTTTGACAGTTTGACTAAACTCGAGTATGGTAAGCATGTGTGTGGTGTGGGTCTGTTCCCGTGGCTCAAGTGACCCACTTGGCAGTCCCTGCTATTATTGGCTGTGTTTGGCCACAAACTCAACACTGGGGTTTGAAGACAGCCCCAAGTCTGTGATGTTAAACTGTGACAAAGTTGAACAATTTCCTCTCTTTGTCTTTCTTGCTTTCTTTTTCTCCTCCATTTTTCTCTTTTTATGATATGAGTTAACAACAAGAGTCAGTGATTTGCTGTGTATAGCATTGTCATCATAATGTGTCTTCATTGATAAACTGGATTCCATTTCTGTAAATTGTCTTTGGATAAAAATTAATAAATATTTTAGGACTGGGTAACAGCTCCTACTTCAAAATATGATACATAGCACGATACATATGTCCCAATTCAGGACATTGTAATTGGATCCGTTTCAGTGTGTTTAGTGTGTTTATTGTGCTACATACAAGGTTTCAGTGTTTAGATTTATTTAGATGACCTGCTTCTTCATTCAATTCATTTTATTAATTAAAATGTAAGGAAAGTACTGATGCAATCTTGTGAAAAAAAAAGAATAGCAATATATTGATATTTGATTGTGTCTTATTATCTCATGCATTATCTTTACATAGATGTAAAGTACAAATGATATTTTTTTCAATGATATTAATAGAGACAAAAGAAGGAAGATAAAATGATGAATGTTAAAAAATATTGATTTTTTTTTTTCTCTTAATGTCAGTGCAGCAGACTTTTAGCTGTAGTATGCACTAAAGAATATTCAAGTGCAAAGCTGTCTTTCATGAAAGTGACTTGCATTAAGGCAGTTTGTGGTCATGCATGTGTATGAAATATGCATGTATCTGCTGAGCACATGTGGTGTTGCTTTTAGGATCCCTGTATTAAAAGCTGATTCAGATGTACGTCTAATGCCCGTCATAGCCATTTTAACAGCTAAGTGTTATTTTGGCTTAAAGGCACAATGTTTCACCTATACCAGTGAGAGAAATTTGTCAAGGATGTTGTACCATGTGAAGTTAATCACAGTCCTTTTTTAGATTTGAGACCAAACACAAGTTCATACGGATTCCTGCATGTGAGTGTGAGTGCAATTGGAAAAGTTGTACTAGAAATTATAACTGAAAATGTTGCTCAGCCCAAATGTTCATGGATAACATAGGGTAGTGATTTTATATGTGATCCTAAAATCAATGTTCTGTTATCATTTACTCATTTACAGCCCTCATGTTGTTCCAAACCAGTATGCATTTCTTCGATTTTTTTGAAGAACGTTCGACTTCCATTCTATAGATATAAAAAAACTGAGGTATTTCTCAATATATCTTCTTTTGAGTTCCAGAAGGAATTTATTGATGACTGAATTTTAATTTTGGGTGTTGCATTACTTTAGATGCTGTCACATGGGAAGTACATTCTATTGACAGACACAGAATTCTCTCTGTCTCTAGGCAGAACCCTTGGGCTCATGACATCATAGTGCTTTAGAGGAAGTGATCATAAGATTAAAGGTTAATGAACCATTTTCGCGTTTCTGAATTTAAAATGTGGAAGTAAGGAATAGCAGGTTAAACTGTGCAGCTGGCATATGAGGGTAAAATAGGACTCCATTGCAGATGTTGATGTAGTGTTGTTCACTTTTGCTCCAACTATGGAGAGAAATCTAATTTCCCCGACTTTCTAAAAAGAGGAAATATTGAGAGATACAGCAGTCAGAGGAAGGTGCTGAATTTGGTGTCACTTACTCAACAGCTGTATTTGAAACTGTACATTTCGACTGTACAGTTCAGTTAATCTAACCATTAATGCAGATCATTTTTGTGAGCACAAAACAGCAAGAAGCAAACTGTACATTTAAGGTTTTTGATACATAACGATATCAAATTAAATATCAGTAAAATGTAATGCGATCCATCTCAGATACTGCATGGCAAAATGCGTCTGAGACTGTCCTCTGATTACTGTGACGTCTGGGTTATTAGAAATCTTGAAGCAGCACGATCCACAGACAAAGTTCAAAATTTTGTTGTGATTTGAATCCAAGAATAAACTTTAGCCAGGTTAGATGAAATATTGAATTTAACACAGATGAAAAAATTGCTGTAAGGGATAGTCTTACAGACTTTTTATTTTTGGAAAGATGTTTCCTCAGTTGGTAAACATCAGTACAGTCCATTAAACACACTGTATTTCTATCACAGCCTCGTTTTCATTGCTGTCAAAGATTAAACATAGCGCTACCCTGCCTAAGGTCTATTATATTTATGTGTGCAAATAGGAAAGAAGGTTGTGTAGTGATGCTGTAAACTTCATCACAGTAGTGTTGACTGGTTTTCTAAATTAATCCTGCTAAATCAAAAGGGTCCATATTTGTATACAAGCAACAGGAAGTTCCAGGGCTTTTTATACTTGTGGCAGTTCAATTAGTGAAGTTATCCTTAATTTCTCACTCTTTAGAGTAACCAGGAACACTGTATGCCCTTCTACCTCTGAAAGCACGTTCTCATGAGATCAGTAGCTATTAAAATCATCAGAAAAAGAGTGCTTTATTTTCAAGAAACCATCTCAGCTCTTGAATGGTCAAACGCACTTCTGATATTTCAGTAGATGGTGACTATGACTCATGAAGTTTCATTGCACAGTGAGTATTTTGAGAAGATTGTGTCCACAACACTGAGGTAATGTTTTGCAAACAGAGGTCAATGTAGAAAGCTTAAATGGAGTTTTTTTTATTTTTTTTGACGGGAGAGAGACGAAAAGTGTTTCCAGGAACTAAATTCATACTTTTTAATAACTTGTAATTGTGCCTGAATGAATGACTTTTGCTGTGGAATTGTTTTGGGTTAAAAAAAATGCATTGCATAAGTTTTGGGGGAAAATGTAACGCATGCAGTGACGCAGATCTTAATTTATTTAATCCATCGTCCTTTCTACCCCATATAGATTTTATTACACAATACACATTTGATGGCTGTACACACAGGGAATAGGCATAGCTCAACATTACAGTTTTTTTCCTCTTGGCCTAGGCTGGTCAGTAGTTCACATTATCCAAGTAGATAATGTCAACTTTGTGACATTTAAATCAGAAGAATTACTAAAAACAATGTTCAAAGGCAAGTGACAGTACCAGCCCTAGGCCATTCTATAAGTGTTATTAGATTTTAAGATGAACTACATAGCGTCATTTTGCTGGTGTTGTTTGAGTTCCTTGCATGTCCTCCTGTGATGCACGCTCTGGTCTTGAGATCTTGTGACAGGCAGGCAGGCCTCAGCTGTAGGCAGGAGACCTCTCTGCCCTTCACAGATGAGCACACACATTAACACACACACACACACACACACACACACACACACACACACACACACACACACACACACACACAGAGCACTCTCCAGAGACTGAGGTAATTACACATGATCTGACATGCTGGTCCCATCTGTAAGGTGTCAACTTCAAACCCTGGTGCTCAGCATCATGGTCTTTGTAGTTCGGGTAGCACGTCACTATATAGTGATGCTTTGCAGCACTAAGAAAAAAAGACTTTTACATATGGATTAAAATATTAATAAACTAACAGAAAGATCAATAAAGAGTGATGATGCAGTTAAACGTTTGACATGAGAAATACACCTAAAACTAACATTAGGCTAATTCAGGGTTCAAAATGAAGTGAAACTGATGAAGTATGAGTCAGCTCTTCTCATTTTCTGAAGTCTCTGATAGCTTAATTAAACAATCATTCTGAGCTCTAGGCTTAAGCTTTTTATAATCTTAAAAGGGTAATGACATGAGAAATCAAATTTGCCTTAAGAGGTCTTTGTACCTTGAAAACATCCTATAAGTTTCATAAACTGTCCTCTTCATTATAAACAAAGCATTTATTTATTTTTAATAATTAATAAAGATTATCAAACTCCAAAAATGGCTCAGTTGGATATGAGGTGGCATGTGACATCACAAGGGCACAAATATTTGCATATACACTCCCTCCAGAGCAAGACATCGCCAATTAATTATTCATCATAGGCCCCGCCCACTGTCATTCTGCCACTTAATAGACCTTTATCACAGCAGAATTGATTACCAGAAGTGCTCGTCAAAGCAGTGTATCGATTCTTCCGGTTATGTATATTTTTCAATGTGCTGTAATTACCTAGTTGAATAAACGCCTGTTAAAATGAGCATCTGCTGGATGATTTCAAAATCCGGACATTTTCAGAGACAGGTGAAGAGAGATTCTGATGATTACTGTGCACAGAATTTTCCAAACTCAATGGAACTTGTAGTTTTAATCTAACGTAAACCGATCTCAGAAAGCTGTGGCTCCAAATTTGCGTGATGATTTTACCATAAAGTGCTGCAGTGTCTGCAGGACCTGATAAATAAGATCAGAATGAACATATTTATTCATTCGTATTAAATTTTACTCATTATTCTGTCATTTTGACAGTCATCTCAGTGTTATGTAATTCATATTTATGCCAAAATTCGTAATTAATATTCAAAGTCACACTGTCAACGCGTTATATTAATTAGCCTAAATGTTTACATTTCTTTAAGACAATGTCTGTGCATTCATTCATCTATTCTAATACTGCACTTACGAAAATTAACCATGGTTTTGCTAACCATATAGTTTAACCAATGTATGTGTAGTAAAACTGTGGTAATACAAATGGAAATCAGTCCACCAAAAAAAAACATGGTTACTGCATATTTACTATAGTAAAACCATGGTTAATTTTTGTAAGGGTGTTTATCAGTCAATTTTGTTTAAAAAATATAAACAGGTATGAAATATCATCAGTAAGAGAAAAACATTGTTAATGAGAAGATGAACTTGACTGCAGCAGGTTAGTTGGGAAATAAATTTATTTATTATTCAGAATGCACATTTGGAAGCGAAATATATTAATAGGAAAATTTAGGGCTGCTCGATTATGGCAAAAATCATAATCACGATTATTTTGTCAATATTGTAATCACGATTATTTTAACACGATTATGAGTGGGCCATATGACCAAAACTTTATATGAGTGACTTATTTAAAGATATAGATAAAGATATAAATATATATTTCCTGTAAATAAGGTTGCTACTTGCTATGACATCTACATTTTAGAGATCAGCAAAATTTCACAATTTTCAATACCACAGCAGAGTATTAGGGTAACTGATATTAGTAACAAACAAACAAATAAAGGTCTTGAAACTAAATTATTGAAAATAATTAAACTGTCGGTAATAAAAAAGCAAAGGACAAATGCAATAGAATAAAAAAATACAAATTAAACAAACTGTGCTTTTAGGTTTTTTTGTGTAAGTCTCTAGTTTTTAGTTTGCAAAAATGAATAATCAAATGTAAAATAAAACAGCATAGTCTTCACTGTAAGAATTACATTTTCTTTGTTTCTTATTAAAGCTACAAAAGTCCTTCACTTAAGAGCAGTGTGTGATTTTTTTTGAATTTGTCTTTTTGTTGTTTGATTAATATTAAGCACACCGTCGCAGCAGGAATATTAGCCCGCTGTCACTTTAAGAGCTGCACAGATCCAATTTACCGTTACACATGTATTTTTCATTCTCAACTGTTTGTTCTTTTATTACATGACAGACGAAGGTTTACGTTAGGGGTGGGGGGAAAAATCGATACAGCATAGTATCGCGATATTTTCCATGGCAATACTGATACACGGACGCCAAGTATCGATCTTTTATTATACTATTTAGCAGAATTATAAAATCAACTAGAAGCTAAAGTTCGAAGACGAACTTTGATGTTGGCTTGGCAAAGCCCGCCTGTGCAGCTTTGGGGCAAAAGAGCCAGAGTACTTGTGTCCAGCGTTCTTGAGCTGCCCCGCTGCAAAAAACGTACAACAGTAATAGTTTTGTTAATATTTTTCTATGGACCCTTGCTATTTTCTATTCTAATAAAAAGCCTACTAGGCTATGACAACAGCTTGGATAGAGTTGGCTAGCTGTATGCGAAATAAGTCATGCCTTTTATTATTTTCACTGTTTGTTATTTCAAAGTCCTGTCACCGAAGTGTTGTGGGCAACGACACAGAAGGTAACTGAAACAATGCGGTTTAACTCAAGGCGATCATTGGGGTCCAAGCACAATGGTTTGTGTAGATGATATAATTACTAGTGTTGTCAATCGATTAAAAAAAATTAACTAATTAATCGCACATTTTTCTAAAATTAATCGCGATTAATTCCACCTAACATTAAAGTTTTTAAATATACTTTTATATTGCAATAATTTCGCATTCAATCTTCAAATGTACAATGTACCCAACAACATAAAGACAGTATATTTTTAATATTTCTTTAATGGCATCTTTTTTATGATTGAAGGCCAGCCTCACTGATATCAATACTACTGATGTCTCTATAAAATAGTTTTTTCCCCTGAATATTTAACTATTGACTGTAGCTAAATAAAGCATTACAGTATAATTTAGATCTATAAATTTTAACATTTATTAGACTTAACTTCTAATTTGATGAACTTAAAACAATCACATGAACTCTATTATAATAAATTACATATTTAGCTACTTGTGCCCTTCAGCAGAAATATAATAGAAAATGAATACTTACTAAAGACTAAATTCTAAATTAATAGATGAACCTCTTAAAGCTATAAAAGTTATTGATTTCCTCTTTTTTCTTTTGTTCTTGGATTAATAGACATCACAGCAGCTGGTTAATAGCTTATTTGCCTGCTATAGCTTTAAAAAGCTGCTGCTGCTGAACGTGATTTCCGGTCTGACATGCGCTCATTTTCTCACAACCTCTTTTACATTTTCCTGACCCACTTCAGGTCTTAAAATTCTACTAATGAGCGGATTTCAGTTGAATCGGGTGTTTTAGATGAGGGAGACAGTGCTGGGTGCTCTCAGACAGTTTTTTAAAACCATTTCAGAGACATGTTCTTAAATGTGACGACATATAAATGCACGCAGTTTTAAGGCAGCTTTAACGCCTTTTTGGTAACTTCATGCCTTTAACTGGACGGCATAAGTAGGACATTGCATGCACGTAGTTTTCTGCTGTTTGATATGAAATGATACAGGCCACAGCGCGCGCCTGCACCTTTGTGCGTGTATTTGAAGAGCGCGCTACTTGTTATTGAAATATTTTTCCGCTGCCGCTTGACTTCCGCGCTCGCGCGGAGGCGGTTAGAGCGCGATGAAACGCCCCTTTGATGTGGTCATAAAGACGTGCCTCTACATCTAAATACTAATCCTTTCAAGAAAAAGACAGAGGCAGCAGTTAAGAATGGGGTGGCCAACCCTATCCCCGCCCCTGCGTTAATTGCGTTAAATATTTTTAACGCGTTAATCAGAAAAAATTAATCGCATGCGTTAACGCGCTAATTTTGACACCACTAGTAATTACACAATGGACGTGTCTCTTTTCAAGTAAATTATGAGTCCTTATAAGAGTACTATTATATGCACAATATGAAAATAGATAACTAATATAGTGTCCCTTCTTCAGTTGGACACACATTAAGCTATGTGACAACTTTAGAAATATACTGTCAATACCATTAAAATAAGATTAAAAAAAAGTAATAATATGTAGGAGATTACAGTTTTTGCATACTTACCATTATTAAAGTTTATGAAAATGTAATGAATTTATATGCTTTTTTATTTAATTTAGTCACTTAAATGAAACATAAATGAAACATTTTCAAAGTCTTTGTAGAGATCTTGAAGTATTTGCTATCCTGTGGCTCCCTCGTGTGGACAACTTTAGCACTATGGCTTTCATTTCTGAAATACGTTAAGATGAAATGACATATTTTTGGAATGATTACAAATGTTTAATGATTAGTTTACTTATAATATAATATCATATAATATAATATTGTAATTTTAAGCAGTAATGATTGATTATTATGTCACTTGTTAAATGGTTATTTAACAATTATAAGATATAAACAATATAATGTTGAAAAAAGTTAAACAGGTATTGTCTTCATAATATTTTCTGTAGACACTTGCTATTTTGTACTGTAACGAAGGCTTTCATGACAACCAAATTTGTCATCACTAAAAATTAAACACTAATTTAATTCATAATGTTTTCAATAGGTCAAGTACCTTTTCATAAATATGGCTGTTTCTAAGGGCTTTTTAGGATGTACATTTCAAAAACTAAAAGTCAAGTAGCCTATTTCAGGCATTTTAATCAGCTTGTATACGAACCCTGGTAATATTTGTTATAGACCGCTGTAATTGTCTATTCTAACAAACAAGTTTATTATGAAAATAAAAGTGTAGATACCAGTTAAATTGTGCGATAAACAAATTGCAAACAATAGTATAAAAGAGCAGGTTTTAGGTAGGTGTTTAGATCCAGAAATGGAAAAATCAAATGTACATTTGATGTACATACAACAGTATTTTTCCATGAACCCTTGCTATTTTCTATTCTAATAAAAAGCCTACTAGGCTATGACAACAGCTTCAACAGAGTTGGCTAGCTGGATGCGAAATAATCTATGCAAGTTTCGTGAAGTTACGAATAAAAACGCAACGTGAAGCATAGAGCTGTTTTTCCTTGCAGCGCCTCAGTGCGCCTGTCTGGTATAATGTGTGACAGCTCTATGAACGAAATCTTTCGATCTGATCGACGGAATATGGCAAATTTGGTCTCTTTTTAATCGGGAGAATTTTCTGAAAATAATGCTGTGCAGTTTTTCAAGATCTATGCATGTTTCTTGAAGTTACGAGCTAAAATGTAACAGGACTGCAACCTTTTTTCTTTTTTTTTTTTTTGCTTTGCTTAGCATGTCCTAGTTCTGTTTTATGTGTTATAGCTCTATAATCTTGTCCGTGTTTGTGCAAGAGAAGTGAGGATGAATGCGGTCCGGAGCGCAAGCCTCCGAGCTGCGCGTTGCTCTGCAGTTAGAGAGAAAAAATCTCACAAGCACTCATAAGCACTCATTTTATTATGTTCTTCTATATGCACTATGTTCGATCGCTGGAATGTTTTGATTTATAAGGTTGTAAACACATGGAAATTATGTAGTTTGTTGTGTGTATTTCTCCTTTAAAACGCGGAGGGCAGCTGCCGCGATTGAGACGTACATGGCAGTAAAACATAAAAAAAACAGCTCACATGCACTCAATTTAGCTTTGCACTATGTTCTTCTACATGTTTTATGATCAGTCGCTGGTGTGCTTTAACTTAAAAGGCTGAAACAAGAGAAATAAACTAGTTTAAGCGGACACTGCAGTGAGCTCGCGATGTCCGCGCTCCGGGAGCGGTCGACACAGACTGACTTCAGTTTCACACTAAAACAGCTCACAAACACTTGCATTTAGCTGTTGTTGTGTTCTAATGGGTGGATTATATGCAGTCGCTGGAATATTTTAATCTAAAAGGCTCTAAAACAACTGCAAATGCTGTAGTTTGTATGAGCATGTACGGACTGCACTGGCTGATCGGTGCGGTGAGAGTTCGCTCGTGTTTAACACTGTTCTCTGGCCAGACAGACATTTATTAATTAGGTCTGACCCCTTAATAATCAGATAAGTTGGTTTAGCTTTTCAGTGTGAGTCAAATGTATGTATTTATTTGTATTTTTAACCGATGTAAAAGTGAAACTGATCGAGTCATTTGGCTCCGCCCGAGAGGAATTGATCCTCTAGGGGCGCAATTTTTCTCAGACAATGGAAATCTATGGTAAATTTTTCATATTTAATAATTAATTATAAAAAAAACTATAAGTCTGATCAGTCTGAAAAGATATAGCATAAAACTAGACATCAGGGCCCAGGTCTCCGCCGAGATTAGGGATTGTGGTTTTAAAGCCCTAGGAGGAGTAGCTTTTGGAAAATTTTAGTCTCAGAAGAATAATAATAATAAGTTTAAATAGCATAACAATATGTTGGCTTTGCCAAGCCAGATCAGAGGTAAAAAACTATATAAATACTGTTCAGTTTCTTGCACAGACCGATCGTTTCGTGTCTTTAGACCTCAATGTATCATCACGAGCCGCAGGGTTTATTTTGGTTTTGTCTGTGTATGTTTTTTTTTCTCTCAAAGCCGTGAGTCCCATTGACTGACATTATAAGACTGACAGACTGCAACGGTTTGAGTTAAAAATCTTTGTTTGTGTTCTACTGAAGAAACAAAGTCACCTACATCTTGGATGCCCTGGGGGTAAGCAGATAAACATCAAATTTTCATTTTTGGGTGAACTATCCCTTTAAGGGGGCGTGGATACTGTTTCCTGTGCAGTGACATTAGCCAGTTAAAACAGTGGCCATCAAACCTTAAAGGAACCGCCCACTTAAAACAGATCATTTCGGACAGAGGTTTGATTAAAGTCCGGGTGAACCAGAAGTTGTTGCCGACTTTATTTCAGTGTATAGTGATGTATTTCCAGCAGAAACGGAATATTGAATAGAGGGCAGGGTTTTATTTTAGCGCTCCTCCTCTCTGTCTCTCACTCATAGAAACCTAACGGTCGGAGGGGTGTGTTTAAGGATATTCTGCCCAAGCTGTCAAACTGACTTCATCAAAAAAGGAACGCCATTCCAGAGCGGAAGTAGATGTTAAGATTTTGATTAAAGATTACCAAGACAAACAATTTTTTTTTCAGCGGATTAACTTGCACGGATTAATTGTTAACATCAGTACTAGCAATGTGTGACAGTAATGTAAATAAAGTCCATTTTGATTTCATGTCGATTTTAAGGGTTGAAAGTAACAGTTTTTCCACATGTATTTTGTTTTGTGTGTTTTTAAAAATCTTATTAACATTACAAGTCAACCTCAAGAAACATATTAAAACAATAATAAAAACATGTCATGATCCCTTTAATTTTTTTTCTGTTAAAGCAATTTTTTGGTCGCAACAACAGCAAAAATGTTTTGATTCGTTCTGATTCAGGTGTGATAGGTCTGATTTCATCCGATTTTCATTTTTCAGGACATTTGTAGCATCAAACAAAGTGGCACTCATTTTCACTCACTCTTTCTTCTGTGTGACGTTCACTATTGTAGTGAATGGGTGACTGAGTTAGCGGTTTTGGATGTAGATTGCAGAATATGCATGAATACATAAAACATTGCTTATACCTCTCATGCTCCTCTTATGTTTACCATCTTGGTAATATGTCATGATATAAACATGAGCAGAGGAATAATTTCCCATTTTTTCGTCTTTTTTTCCACACCGACACCTACTTTCATTTGGTTTATGAGAAAGTCTCCTGGCATATTGCTGATGTTTTATCTGTGTAGATACACTGTACTGCTCTGTTTGTACAAGCGATCCAATTTCATCACCTGAGTTAGTTTCGTGTTGTTTTGATACACACACACCATTCCCTGAGGTGTGGTGTTTTTAAGCTACATATATGAAGTTTAGTTTTCAAGTAGTTCAAAAAGTGTGAGTGTCTATTAATTGGATTGGAAAAGATCATTTTATTATAAAAGATTGTCCTTGTTTGTTAGAGCAGTTGTGCAGTGCTTCTGAGCTCTTGCTTTATCCTGTAATACTGAGACAGAGGCTGTTTCAGATTGCACCTTTTGCTTTTAAATTGAACAAAATGTGGTTATACATCCACACACTGTCACATATCAACATATATATTATTAGCAGCTGAGTAAACATAGTCAATCACTGAAGTAATGAAATTGTAACCTGACAGCTGTTGTCACAAACCATTTTTATTCTTGTTGCAAATTTGTCTGAACTCATAGTCTAAGCTGTGTTTTCTTTTCATGGTTTTTAGGGACGAGGACATGCCACCAAACCTGTTTATGTTGGCATCTGCCTAATTTGGCAAGCTTCTGCTAGCTAAGTGACAGATGAATTAAAGCCAGAATACAGGAGTGTTTGTTTGGGGATCAGTGACTAAAGATGTAAAAATCATGTTCTCTTCCATTGATAAACAGGTGAAAGGCACTAAACCTGTTTATTTCATTATCATATAGCTACAATGAGTTTAAATCTATTAAGTCAGTTAGTTTATTCAAATCCACAAGCAGGTCCAGACAGTGTCATTCTTGTCCTAAAGGGTGCCAGTGTGTCACTGATGACCAGAAACAACAAATCGGTAAATAATAATGTCTCCAAACACACACATCTTTCTGTTTCTACTAATTGATGTGTAACTGATGAATTTTAAGTTAACAGAAAGAGTCATACTGGATGTGAAATGACTAAATATCAAGCGTAGCGTTAGTTCTGGCAGGTCACGTCAGTCATGCTCGCGTCAGCTGATCCACGTCTACCTATAGGGATACGACACCTGCAGTACCTGTGATCCAGTCAGGATTCGGCCTTCTAATTCCCCTTTGAATCAGACTAATTTCTAAAATGTTTACATTAAATTATGAACATAAATGATATCTGCAGTACATTTATGTTGGTTCTGTTCTGTTTACCCTGGGGGGTTATCACTGCTCTTTAGCACTGTTCTTGCCCAGAACAGAACCATACCACCAATCCAAACTGTATGCTAATTGTCAATTATTCTTGACGATAGCGGTCCTGAGAGACGTGTATCTGTGTAAAGGATTTTTGTGGGCTAAAAAAAAAAATGAACACACAAAAGTATGTTGTATGCGTATAAGGGTAAATACAGTGTCATGTGACATGTAGAGACTATGTCTCTCTGTAAAGTCCTCAGTAGAGAATGAATCATTATACAATGAAATGCTTTCTCTTGACTCCCTTCATTGAGATTCTTTTCAGTCTCTCTCTATCTCTCTCTCTCTCTCTCTCTCTGTGTGTCTCTATCAGAACTCCTTTTAGTTGCGCTGAATGAATGTTATATAATAGTCAATCTATCCAATTATGTTCAAACTGAGGACAGAGAGTGTTTAAGGGAGAGAGAGACAGAGAACTTTAAGAAGTCCAGTCCAGAGAAAGAAAATCAGATGAGTATATGCAGAGAAAGATTTGTTGTAACCTATTTTACAGTAGTCTCTTTTTTACACTCGTACTATGTAAAAATCAAATGTTCTGTATCCTGCTGAAAAACAGCACTACTGGTCACCAATATATGTATGAATGGGATGCACAACACTTACCGGCAAGATGACTGAAGATGCATTGTTTTTTTGACTTACCAGTTAGACTACCAGAGCACTAATGCACACCAAGGCTGCATTATTTGATCAAAATTAACTTAACTTATTCCTGTGATTACAAAACTGAATTTTTCATTACTTCAGTCTTCACTCTTCAGTGTCACATAACCCTTCAATGATTGTTCTAATATGCTGATTTGGATATATATCTGTTTGGGAATAGATTTTTTTGTGGATGTTGTATTAATGTTGTATAAAAGGTGTCGATTTAGCCAAATCTCATTTAGCAGTTCTTCTCTTAGACATTACATTAACTATAGTGTAATATAATGTAGGCATGGGACGATAACCGGTTTCAAGGTATACCGCGGTTTGGAAAAGTCACGGTTTCAAAACCACTAAAATTTTCCGTTATACCGTTTCTGCGGTATGCGCAGTTTTTTTACGTGTCATCAAAGACGGAAAGTGCAGGACTCCCTCAGTTGTGAGCAGTGAAGAGCGAGTCACACGACCCCTCCCCCTCCGGTTGGTGCAAGCAGCAGTCAGTGAGAGTCACCTGTGACGATGGCCGAAGAAGCTGAATCCCTGGAACTTTTTCCCCCGTCGAAAAAAACGAAGTCTGCCGTATGGGAATTTTTCGGGTAACTTAGACTAATTACAACGATTTTCCGTACAGATGACGTTTTAGCACCGTTTTCGCTAAATAAATACTTCCAGGTTGTACATAAACTATGTATCTGTGTCATCTTCATTTCTCCATCTTTCAACCCCGATCAAGGGAAAGGGAAGTGGTGTGTGGCCAAGTATGGTGACCCATACTCGGAATTTGTCCTCTGCATTTAACCCATCCAAATGCATGCACACAGTAGTGAACACACCCTCAGAGCAGTGGGCAGCCAATGCTGCGGTGCCCAGGGAGCAGTTTGGGGGTTCAGTGCCTTGCTCAAGGGTCTCACCTCAGTTGTGGTATTGAGGGTGGAGAGAGTGCTGGTTATTCACTCCGCCCACCTACAATCCCTGCCGGACCTGAGACTCGAACCCACGACCTTCAGGTTATAAGTCCAACTCTCTATCCATTAGGCCACGGCTGCCCCACCAGATGAGTACAAGACAGAGACCCACCCGCCCGCCGTTTGTTTCAGTGTTGAAATAAATACTATTTAGGTTGCTACCGAGGCAGATAGCATGGCTAATTAACTAGCTAACGTCAACTAGTTTCCTCCCTCACGTTACTTCACAGAGCGGGGAATAGCAGACTAAAGTACTACGTTTCTGCGATTTAGTACAATAAATAAATTTAGATGGTATCACATCTATACTTTTAAGCCTCCTGCCATTGTTTACATCTGTTCAAAGTCACGACATTTAAAAAACAAACTTTGCCGCTGTTTGAGTGGCGCGCGCGCACGTTATGCTGCATTCACGTGCTATCGGAATTATCATAAATACAAGTTTCCTAGTCGGAAATTGGCCATATAAGGCCTCTCTAAGGCCGTTCATGTCCAATTTCCGACTAGGAAGCTCGTATTTACGATAATTCCGATAGCACGTGAATGCAGCATTAATCCGGGAATGGTGAACATTCCTGCATCATAACTTGGACCGAAAGATGAATGTGTAGAAAGTGAGCGTGTCTCCAAAAACCTTGTTGAGCTGCAGGTTTAATGACTGCTGCTTTATTTTTATTTATTTTTTTACATAAATTGATTATGGTTTTGATTATTGAGCTGCAGGTTTAGGCTCACTTTAAGTGACTGCATTTATTTATTTATTTTTTCATTTATAAGGATTTCTTTTTTTTCTTTTTTTTACAGAAAATAAATTTATTTATTTTCTGATAATTGTTGAGCTGCTAGTTTAGGCTCACTTAAGTGACTGCACTTAATTTAATTAAGAAGAATTCAATTATTTATTTGAATTGTTTAGCTTGACATGTTTACTGTTCCAAAATGTTCTGTATGTTTCTTAAAAAATAAACTATATTGTGCAGTGGGAAAAAAGTTGTTTTTTACCCAGACATTTATAAATATTTTCATATTTTAGAGCTGTAATCGCAATACCGTGAAACCGTGATATTTTTATCTAAGGTTATCATACCGTGAGAATCTCATACCGGCCCATGCCTAATATAATGTTTGTGAGAAGGAAGGACACTAGAAGAATCAGGCAATCAGCTGTTTGTATACAGTACCATTTGAGTGTGACCTCCATTTTGATGATTGTGTTTTTGGCCGTATGTATATTAGTGTGGGTATGTGCATGGTGTTGAAGTTGTGTGGATGTGTTAACAAACCACCAAAGCTCTCCACTCCTGTAAATTAACCTGTCACACTTTTGAGTATCTATTGCTGGTTTCCATGGTAATTGAAGGATGGTGGGTCAATTAAAATGAACACCTCACTATAAACGTGCTGAGAAGCAAGGTTGTGTGAGGATGGTTTCTAAGCAAGTGTTATATTGGTGTTAAAGTTGCTTTGATTCTCTGGATTCACAGCTTATTTATATGCAGATACTTCTTTAAATAAACCATTCTTGGTTGATTTCTCTAAAATGTGTAAACAATAAACATTGTGACTCTGTGGTGCTATCAAAATATTACTTGATTGTTTAAGCATCCTGGCCAGCCCTACACAGACAGCTTTGTCTAAAAAATGTTTTCTGCAATTCTGTTTGATGCTGTAAGTGGTGCAGAAATAAAACACTTCAGCTCCAAAGGCATAGTTCACCCAAAAAAATAATATCTTGTAATTTTATTCACCTGTCATTCCAAATCCATAGAACTTTTGTTTATCTTTGTAACAACAAAGACATTTTTAATAATATCTCAATGTTTTGTTCATCAATTGAGAGTAAGCAACATTTTAAAGCTTTAAACAGTTCATAAAGACATAGTGCAAGTAATCCATTTGAATCGAGTGGTTTAATCCAAGTTTTCTGTAGAGACACAATAGCTTTATATGATAAATATTTTAACTTGTGATTTTACTCACATAAACACTGATCAATACATACATTGAGAACATAAGATATGGCAAACGGAAGCTCATTTGAAGCTCAGGGACCAATGAGGTTTGATCTCGCACGCACATTAAAACTTACACTGATGCTTGAAAATATTGATTATATAGACTTTCAATGGATGGACAAAATTATAAGAGAATATTAAAAAATATCTTCATTTGTGTTGAATGATTTAGGGGTTTGGAACGATTTGAGGGTAAGAGATTGACGATGTTACTTTTTTAAACTCAAACATGATGTCTGCCAACATTGATTAAACTTCAGATCTCTATGAATTGAATGTAATACTTCTGTGTTTTTTTAAGGAGTTTGTTCATCCTCACTAAGGAAATTCATTAACAGCAGCAACTATCAAACACAACCTATTTATGTGTTTCCATTGAATGTCTTTAAGAATCTGTTGTTTTAGAGAGCACATAAAGAAGACAGATAAAATATACTGATGCAGCCCATTATCATATTCATGAAACACATGGGGCACTGAGTTTGCTGTGTGTGTGTGTGCGTGTGTCAGAAACATGAGCCCTACCCCTCTCATGAAGACATTAAGGAAGCCTGCTGATAGCCCGTATCATCTCCATTGGCCTCAAGTCCATGCATTAAAAGCACATTGATTTCTCATTTCAGTGCGTGTGTGCATGTGCAGTGGGAGTCTGGTCCCTTCTGCTAAACAGCTGTGCCTCAGTCTAAGTATTGTTTGAGTATAAAAGAGGTAGATCACAAAAAGAAAGGAGAGACAAAGAAAAGAATAAACAAAATGATCATAGCTGATAGCTATCAAATCAGTATCTGATAATGTATATATAGAGACAATAGCAAAAAAAAAAGACGAAAATCATTTCCCTTCAGTCAGCTCTCTTTCGCTTTTGTCACACACACACACTACTGGAGATGCTGAGCTGATATTAGAAATGTCGCTGTCTCAATGTATTCCCATCAGTTCATCCCTCTATCACTTCCTCTCTCACACTCCTCCTCTCTCTGTCCACGGTCATGTGTACACACACACAGTTCCTCACAGTCATTCTGTCTCGCTCTTTAAGTTTCTCCTCACTCAATCACTGTCTCTGTGTCTGTGCATCAGTCTGTCTATGACAAAAACACACTCATTTCCTCATAAAGTCTCTCTCTCACTGTGTGTGTGTAATGTGTTTGCTCAGCTCTTTTCCAGTTCATTTGATTGGGTCTCTGTCCTCAGGTTCTGAGAGACATTATAAATAACTGTAAACTATAAAGTCCTCACACAGAAACAGACAGATGTGTGCCTCTGTGCTTAAAGGGATAGGCCTAGTTTATCCAAAAACGGAAATATACCCTTATGCTGTTCCAAACCTGTATGACATTATTTCTTCTGTGAAATACAAAAGAAGATATTTACAGAATGTTGGTAACCAAATAGTTTTGGACCATTGACTTCCATTGTATGGACAAAAAAAATCAATGCAAATTGACAGAATTTTCATTAAAGGGATAGTTCACTTTGAAATTAAAATTTGATATCTATCAGCTTACCCCAAGGGCATCCAAGATGTAGGTGTCTTTTTTTCTTCAGTAGATCCAATTTAGATATTTTTAGGTCAAACCGTTCTAGTCTGTCAGTCATATAATGGCAGGTATAGGTCACTGTCTCTATAAGATGGAAAAAGAACATGCACAGAGAAGTCCAAATTAAACAATTCCCCATCGTAACTGCACATTGAACTATCCCTTTAAGTTTCATTTTTAATCTCTTTAAGAAGCCAGCAAGTTGTGACTGTTTTAAAGTATTGTTCCCAGTCACCATGTCATAGTATTTTGTAAAGTATCTCAAAATGATTTTTCATTTAACATGTTTTAAAAGCCCCTATTTTAAATTGTCATATAATGTTTAATTCAAAATTTGACAGCTAGATGTGGTTACAGCTAACTAGCCCATGCTGATCAGCCAAAACATGACTCCTTGGACCCGACTGGACCAACAAAACATTTTAAATTTGTCTGGCACTGCCGCTGTCTTTTATCGTCATGAACATCTGAAAATAATACAAAACAGATAAACTGTAAAATACTGATCTTTCTGAATGTTTGAGTGTTCACTAATGTACGACCTTGTTGTTGACATGCAGTATTGAAGCCCAGCTGCTGAACTAACATGAGCGTACTCCGCTCTCTTATCAGCCAACTGAAGGTTGTTCAAGAGGAATGTCTGAGGTGGAGTCAGCACAGTTTGGGTTGGTGACAGTTGCCAGGCAACACTGCTTTAGTCTGTAATAGTTGCCAGGCAGCACAGCTTCAGGTTGGCAACGTCAGCTCTCTGTCTGTCTGTCTGTCTGCCTGCCTGTCTGTGTGTGTGTGTGTGTGTGTGTGTGTGTGTGTTTCTCTGCTCAGATCTCATTGGCTGAGACTTGAGTAAAAGTGTTAGATAAAACTGAAGTTATTTGCTGGCAACTGGCCTCAAACTCATGAAAGATGTGATATCTAATGTGACCAAGAGGTCTCTAAAAATTATATAATCTGTTTGTCTTACTACTTCTTTTCTTTGATATAGTTATTCTTTTATATTTCTCTCACATACACTCTTTGTCTTTTCAAAGACGATATGAATTATAGAGGAAGTTGACAGGACTTTTCTTCTGCATGCATGTCTGCTCCCATGGCAACACTATGGTAATGATAACTCAGGTCTGATTGGTTGAATCTGTTGTAATTCTGGGTGTTTTTGGTATGAGTTTGAGATTGATGTCAATTTGAAGATGAGGGCTGACATTTTAGACCATTTTCTCTTCTAGTTAAAATGGACCCAACAAAGCCAAAGCAAGATCAACCACTGAGTAACACACATTGGTTTCTGAATGAATCAATTGTTTTGAACAAATCAGTGGAGAATGATTCAAGTCACTTGATGCCACCTACTGGCATAATAACAACGCCAGAAAGAAGCACTGGAAAAACCCCAAAATGACAATCTGTCTTAAACTTGCAAACATAGTCAAGTACAGTGACACAAGCAAATAAACCTCCCAGTGCTGTAGGTATCAGCTCGGCCAATCATATTCAAGGACCAGAACTAACTGTTGTGTAGTTGCATTTAAATACACATTTGCTCAATGTAAAACACAACATATGTTCATTTTACTGATATTTATTTATTTATTGACAATTTTTTAATTAAAAGTGCTGGGGTCACATTCCCCGTGTGTTCATGTAATTCCTCTGTTGTCAATCTCAGCTGTTTTATTGTTAGCTGTCACATGAGCAAAGCTAGTGACAGAGCTCCTCTCACTGCATCTGAATTATATGCACTGCCTTGACAAATCAATAATTCTCCCCCATTTGCTCTTTCTCTCTTGTGTTCTGTATGTGTATGTGTGTGTTACACCGCTGCTTTGTCAATGTCTGATAAGGTGAAACTCTTCCTATAGATCAGACTAATCAACCAGTTAATTATCCAATAAATTAATTATTCATTCTCTTGTAGACAGTAGTCCTCCTGAGTAACGGGGCATCAAACTTTCTGCTTGGATGTCGGGTACACTAGCATGCATTGTTAGTTTGTAAATATAAATCTGTCTCTGTGTATATCTTTCTATTGGAAAATGTCATGTTGATCTCATCTGGTGTGTTGAACTGATTTATCTGATTTATCTTTTTTTCTGTACAGACTTGTCGAAAAACCGTTTTTGTGAAATCCCTCCAGAAGTTTGTATGTTTGCACCGCTGGAGTCATTAAACCTCTACCATAACTGTATAAAGGTGATTCCAGAGGCCATTATCAACCTACAGATGCTCACCTACCTGAACATCAGGTAACACCCACACTATGATATCATTGTCTGTTAACTCATGTTAACATCTCATTATAATTCATCTGTTTCTTAGACTACCTTGGCATCAATAAAACTTGTGTCTTTTGACTGAAACTGTATTTAAATATATCGCAGACCCACAGAAATTCATTGGAATCGACTCCTAATGTAGTAGCTGTAAACCCTGTTTGAACACTGAATACACTATTGTTCTAAAGTTTTATTTGATCCAAAATACAATAAAAACAATAATATTGTGGAATATTAATACAATTCAAAGTAACTGTTTTCTATTTTAATATGTTTTAAAATGTCATTTATTCTTTCGATGAATTTTCAGCAGAATTTTTTTTTTTTTTTTTTTTTTTTTTTATTCAGCAAGGATGCATTAAATTGATCAAAAGTGACAGCAAATACATTATATAACATTACAAACGTTTTTTTGGAATGGATCATAGTTTCTACTAAAATCTTAAGCAGCACAACTGTTTTCAGCATTGATAGCTAGGGCTGGGTATCGAGTTCGATACTTTTTAGGCACCGACCGAATTGCCTCGATACCACCGAGTATCGAAAAACGTCTTGTCGTTCGGTACCAAATTTCGATACCTAAGGGGTTAATCTCATCAGCGTCAGTGAGGCAATAAGCCTGCAGCACTAGGTGTGTTAAAAGCGACGCGGCGCAGAGTGTTTGACATCCGCGAGAGCGATTCGAAAGCGCACGGAGCAGTCTGCTCTCTACATCGCGCGGTTCGTTTACTACACACAGACTGAAGCGCGCGTGACGCTCGCGGTCATTTCAGCGTCTGCCGTCTAAATGAGGACATAAACACATGAACAACATCTCCAGAACTGCTCCGAGAGTCACTTCATGAGCATTTTACCGTTTGATTTGAGTTAAACTAGCGTCATATCATATATACACAGAACTGCAAAAGTTTTCACGGCAACCCGTCAAAATAAAAGTTCGGTTTAACTTGGAAGACACTGCGGCAGAAATATATTAATATTGTTCAACAGAGTGTACATACTGCTACTACTAGGCTACTATTAAAATTAGAACTTTATTTTTTTACTGTAATGATCACACAACATTTCTTCCATGTTTTAATTTCAATAGCAAAATTTTGTTTGCCTAAATAAATAAATAAATAAAGTTTGGTTTTCAATCATTTAAAAGATAAATGAACACAGAATTTCTGAGGAAAAATAAAACATTTCATAAGGCTATTTTAACAATAAATTTTATAAGAATAAGTTTTTATGCATTCAAATAATTAGACATACTACAACACAGAATTTAATAACAATAAAACATATGGTGAAAGAAAATAAAACACCCACTTATGAAAGTGGATAAAGATTTTCAATTTCTTGAAGTCTTTAACAACCTAGAATAAATGAATAGAAATGATGATTCTGTCTGAGCTATGCATTTTAAAACGAACACGCACTAGTGTAAACGTAGCCTAACAGATGTGTAAACTGAAAACTATTTGAGCTTTATTAAAATTATTTGCACTGATTTATTGTGTTGGATATATTTTGTTCCTTTGTGCAGTGTCTCAGGCGATGAGGCTTTGAGTCTGTATAAATGTCAACAAGCTGAAAAAATAAAACCAAAGGTTTTTGAGATAATGTAATCTTGTTAAAACTGATTTCATAAAATTGGTATCGAAAAAAGTATCGTTCAGGAACCGGTATCGAACTCAAGGTATCGGTATCGGTATCGATATCGAACATTTTTGAACGATACCCAGCCCTATTGATAGCAGTAAGAAATGTTTTTTGGACAGCAAATCAGCATTAGAATTAGATTTCTGAAGGATCATGTGACACTAAAGACTGGAGTAATGGCTGCTGACGATACAGCTTTTGTCATCACAGGAATAAATCAATTCAAGCAGAAAACAGTTATTTTACTATATTGTAATATTTTACAATATTACCGTTTTCACTGTATTTTTGACCAAATAAATGCAGCCTTGGTGAGCATAAATCACACAAGATTCTCAAAATGTTACAGATCCAGAACCTTTGAATGGTAGATACTATCATCTAGCAACTGTAAGAGGTTAAATTGATTTCAGTTTTTCTGTGGGTTGTGTAATTAGTGAAAGTGATAGAGGTTGAAATGTATATTTATTAAAGCCAATCCTTGTGTTTTCAGTCGAAATCAGCTGTCCGTTCTCCCCAAGTTTCTCTTCAATCTTCCTCTGAAAGTGCTGGTGGTCAGCAACAATAAACTTTTGTCTATTCCTGAGGAGATCGGAAAGGCCAAAGACCTCATGGAACTGGTCAGTGCGTGGAAATAAATGTGTGTGATTATTGTATATAATGTGTGTGTTTCTGTTGTTTATGTACAGTATGTGTGTTTTCTCTGTTCAGGACATCAGCTGTAATGAGATCCAGGTGCTTCCTACTCAAATGGGGAAACTCCTCGCGTTACGTGAGCTCAACATACGAAGAAACTATCTACAAGTGTTACCGGATGGTACAGAAACATACACAAGACAGATTTGTCAACAAAAGCATAAAACTACTAAATCTTCACTGGATATACACTGAAATTAGCTACATTTACTGTGTGTACTAGTTATGTTAATACTATGATTTATAAAAGAAATTCTTATTATATCTTTCTTTCTTTCGTTCTTACAGAGTTGTCGGATCTGCCATTGATTAGCTTGGATTTCTCCTGTAATAAAATCACTGAGATTCCCATATCTTACCGCAAACTTAAGCAGTTACAGCACATCGTTCTTGACAACAACCCCATGCAGTCTCCTCCTGCCCAGGTGTGTCTGTACTCATCTGTTACTGTCTATCTCTTCACATGAGTGGAGCTGAAGCCATAGATTATTCTTACTGTCTGTTGTTTATTTCTTTTCTGTTGGCGCCATCCAGTGCTGACAAGGTGAAATCCATAAAGTATCAGGCGCATGCAACAATGATGTATAAATAAAAAAAGTATTCATGCAACAATGATGATAGTTTTTTTTTTCTTTGATCCTATCTCACCTAATGTGCCATGTGAGCCAAGTATAGCCTGACCTATACCTATAGCCTAAAAAAAAAAGCCATATAACAACTGTGGTCTTTGAAGCTTTGACTGGAAAACAGTATTACAAATCACTGTTGCCCTGTTTGTGTAATTTATAATTTATTTGGAAGATTAATTTAAATCAGTATAATAATATGGCTTAGTGTGATTAATTAATCACAAAGGCTGTGATTTAATTAAATAAATAAATGTGCTGTGGTTTCAAAGTGCCAAAAAATCCCCTGCTAAAAAGCTTGATGATTTATTGTTTGAAAATGAAGAAATGAATATGTACATTTTAGTATTATAATTTTACTGTTTTACTGTGAAATATATCTGTTTTACTAAATTTTTTTACAGCTTAAACTTGTTTTGTTTTTTTTATGTTTCTCATTTTGCTTTATTTTTAATAATAATCACAGTAAAATCATATATTATTGAATGGTTTAAAAACAATGGGGAAAAGATTTTTGTGTGTGTTTACTGAAAGAGGTTTGAGTTGGTTTGTATGCGAACACCCAAATTTTTATATATTTTTTCCATATAGTTCAGCCTTAAAAGAATGGTTCACACTCAAAAAATCGACTTTTTAAAAGTATTTTTTTATTTTCTATGCAGATTTACTACCTACAAAATGTAGGTTACCCCAATCATTCTAGAATGATTAAAGTGAATGTTCCTGTATTTTTTTTTTATATCACAATATCCTCAGGACTACTTAATTTTCTCTTTGCAGTCATGTCTATTTCCCATTATTTTTTTTATTCTTCTGTAGAAAAGTAATCACCAAACCACATTGCCTAGTGTGATGGCTGAGTGATTGAGAACATAGCACTTGTTTTCAATCACTGACCCATTACACCATTCCCTTGAGTAATGCACTTAGTCCAAGTTGTTCCAGTGTTGCTCTGGTGTGAAAGGTACATGGTTCCTGTACATGGCTGTAGGCTGTATATAAAATAAAAACGTGCAGATGTGATGATGTGCAGGACTGCATTGTTCTAGTCACAGTGTTATCAAAGCACAATGGCCTAACCATGCAGATTTAATCTCATCAGAGCGTGTTGTCCTCCTTACGGTTAAAGAAACAAAAGCTCAGTTGGGTTTTTTCCTTCCTCCTTTTCATTTTAGTTAAATGTTTTTGCTAAACAATGACGTAAGATACTGATCAAGATGGGATTTTTTTTTACTATGGCTCGTCTTGCTGCGACATGCAGATTTGGAGGACAGCCAGTCCTTCCTGTGACTGAAATTATCTACAGTATGTGTAGATTTCCTGGGAAATTTCTTGGCAATTTCTTGGCCAGAGAGAAAGTATGTGCATGCACAGGTAGACACCACTCAAGTGACTTTATTTTTTAAAGAAGATATTTAATATTTTTATCTTATTAATATCTTTATTTTTGAAACACAAGCTAAACAGATTCCTGGGTGAAATGCCCATAAAGCCTTTCTTACATAATTGGTTGCATTGGACTGAGTGTAAATATTTACAAGTGAATGAAAATTGGCTTACTATAATGTATGTGTATATGCAAGTTTATGTATTCATATGCACTACTGTTTAAAAACTTGGGATTTGTGAGGGTTTTTTAGATGCTTTTGAAAGAAGTCTCTTATGCTCTTACTTTATTTGATCAAAAATCCAGGAATATTATTACCATTTAAAAGAACAGTTTTCTTTTGTTAATATATTTTATAAAGCTGAATTTTCAACAGCCATCGCTCCAGTGTTCAGTTTCACATGATCCTTAAGAAATCTTATGTTCTGATTCGAAGCTTAAGAAACATTTTCTCTTAACAATGTTGAAAATGGTTGTGGAAACTAAAGACCAGCATTTATTTGGAATAGAATTCTTATAACATAAAATGCCTTTACTGTCACTTTTTAATCAATTTAATGCATCCTTGGTGAATAAAAGTATTAATTTCTTTAGAAAAGTCTAAACATTAGTGTGTCTGTGTATGTAAGTTGTCTGAAGACATTTTATAGAGGCTGTAATTTCTCTGCTGTTTTGTCTTGTCAGTTTTAAGATTAATTTTTCTTCTTGGCTTTCAGATCTGCCTAAAGGGAAAGATCCACATCTTTAAGTATTTAAACCTGCAGGCATGTCGCCTGGATAAAAAACCAGACACACTTGACCTGCCTTCTCTGGGAAAACGCTGCTTGCCTCAGCAGCTGACAGACAGGTACCTGCAGCCTTGCCTTTCATCCGCATGTCTGTGCCACTTTAGTAAGCACACTTATATTTGAACAACTATGAGTAACAGCACTTTCAGAACCCCATGAATCATATTGTCAACATCTGTTTGTAAGTGATCAGGTGTTTCCTGCTGCACAAATGATTCACATAAAACATGCAAAAGCATTTTTAATGTACTGTTTGTGGGTCACTTGTACTTTGTATTTCTCCAGTTTTTCTTAATATTAGTGCTATCAAGTTTGTTTAGGGTTATTAAGGGGGTTTTTTTGCCCACAGTTATTTGCACACAATCTGTATTGAATTATAAGGGATGCTGAGTCAGACAGGAATAAAATCTCTTGTATACAACAGTTACTTCCAGTCTTCGACTGGTCAGGAGTGCTAAAATACAGACCATCAGCACCATTTCTTTCACTCCTCTTATCTGTGTTTGACTGCTGAAGATTTTACAGTGACTCCTCCTGCAGGTCACATTGATATGCCAGTAGGTGGCAAGTGGCAACAGCTGACTGTCTTTGTGTTCACCCAACCAATTAGTGAAAAAACACGGACTCATTCAGGAAAGAAACATTAGAATGAGTCATAGAGAATTATTCATTCAGCTGATTTCTTCAAAAGAACTGATTCAGTCAGTGACTCACACTCTGTCCTCGTGAGTGAATCATTGAATTAATCTTTCAAGGATTTATTCAGAAATGCCAATTCATTCAGGAATGAAACACCTCTGCTGTGTGTTGCTTGAAGCTGCATGGCAAGACTGCTGTGTCATTGTTTGGAACTATATGGTGGTGGAACAAAAATGTACAAATTGTGTTTAAAATGTTACTCAATAAATTAATATATTAATATTAATTGAATTAAGTTCCTCAAAATCTATTCAGCAATATTACTCAATAATGAATTGTTGTATAAATGCACAATGGTGCTGCTTCTTTGACATTTTTAACACAGTAACTGACCCCAATCCTTTAGCATCTTTATTTAGGGTTTTCACAGAAAATGTTAAAACCGACATATTAGAGATAAATAAAATAGCACGTACATTGTACATAATTGGCTAAACAATGTATACTATTTAACTGAAAGTTGTCCTCTTCGTCAGTCCATTGGGTATTTGGTTTTTTGACGTACTGTTTGCCCTTGAGACTTGAGAAGAGCCATTTTTAAAGTCAGAATGAAACCCCAATTTTACATTACTTTAAAGGGACATGTTCTGTTCAAAATGTGTTGTTTTCTGTAATAATTCGGTATGTGTTTGCATAATCTCAGTGCGCAAAAAGAAAGTCGTTTCACTCAGAATAGGGTCTTCAGGACACTCCTTGATTTTTTTTCCCTAACTTATTTACATAATTGCCTGTTGACTGTTGTATAAAAGTTTTGAATCTTTCAAATGTGATATTGCTTCATTTCAGTTTTGTCTCTCTTTGTGTCTTTGCTTACATGTTTGTTTGTTTGTTTGTTTGTTTGTTTAGTATGGAAGATTTCTATCCCAGTAAAAACCATGGCCCTGACTCAGGTATTGGCAGTGACAATGGTGACAAAAGACTGTCGACTACAGAGGTAAACGCACATATACGGACATTAGTCATACATGCTCAAACAGGCTGTTTTTCACTTGATACAATGGAAAAAAAAAAGTTTTGACAATTCTACCAGGCAACCAAACAAGAAATTGGGGTGGGGTGGGCTAAGCTCATATTTAGGTGGGTCGGGCCAACTTGTGCAGCCTGGCCTGACTTGGATGTTTAAGAAAAATGATCTGGCAGGATAATTGATGAGTTCTATTATGTGGGAGTAACACAAGTAGCAGTTACTAAATAAATCCCTAGAACAGTTTGCCAGAGGGTGTCTCTCACTAAAAAAAATGTGATTTTTCTTTCTTTGTTCGTCTGATATTTCTCCCTCTCCTGCTCTGTCTCTCTTGTTCCTCAGCCATCTGATGATGACACCATGAGTCTCCACTCTCAAGTGTCTGAGACGGCACGGGCTGACGCACACATACTTCTCACAAAGCTGGACTCAAACAAAGGTGTGCTTTCAGCATTAGTAATATTATGTTTTATTAGTCATATAAATATTGACTAAGCACTACTCACTGTTTAACTGAGGATGTAAAAATCTTACCTCTACTTATCTAGGCCAAGTGCAAATACATTAGCATATCCATTGTCGTGATAAAGCTTTTCGGAGAGTTGTCATGATAGAAATGTATTTAGACATTCATGCATAGATTGTGTCTGCATCCACTGGCCCCTTCACTCAGCATTCATGTTAACCAAAATAAGTGGTAGCTTCTTTCAGAAACATTATAAAATCTTAATGTACGCACAGTAATGTGTGTATCAGACAGAATTTTAAGATCGAGTGAATTCAGATGTAACCTACACACCAAATCCTATATGACTTTAAACTCATTTTAAAAAATCTCATTTTAATCTGCATATTACAAGCCACATATTTACCACAGGTTAGGTTTTTGTTAAAAAAAAAAACTAATTTGGATTCTATGTGTATCTTTAAGGCTACAAACAAGCAACTAAATTAGATTTTTCTCGTCTGTCTGTACAAAGCCTTACTAATCCATGAACTTCAATCCACAGTTATCAGACACCTATTATACCTACACAATACAATTTCCTGTTCTCTTTGTCATTAAATAGTGCTATGAAAGACAGTAATTGTCAGTAATTAATTTAACAGTTCAAAGAAATCAGGAAATTGCCCAAACCCGCAAAGCTGGGTATTTTTCCAGAGAGGTTTGGCACATGTCATGTATTTCTGTAGTTATGCTGCATAATTGTGACTTAAAATTGACACCACAGCTTAAAACATACTTATATGCAAATCACATGCCCTAGTAATCTCAAAAAAATAACAAATAAGGCTTCTTTGTGTTTGTGTGTTAAGTGTAGCATGTCATATCACCGGTGTGTCTAGTTGGTAAATATAACATAATTTAACAAAAAGAAAGTGTCGCACATTAGTTTTCTCATCTCAATTATGTGCAGATCAGGACCCATATGACTTTATCGACCCAAATCCAGATGAAGAGGCCACTCTGTCTGAAGGAGATCTACAGCACAATGCACCCTATGTGTCATGTATAAAGGTACTGTAAATATAAACCTTCACACAGACCCATTTGTACATGCTTCATTAATCCTTACCTGTCAAACAAAGACATCACACACACCCGAGTACATGTATACATAAAAGCACTCACTAAACCACAGACTGTGAAAGAGCTTCCCCTCTCTTGTCTTCAGGAGCTGGAGCGGGTTCTGAAAACGCACCAAAGCAAAGACAAAGAGAATTGGAAAGAGGAGTCAGGGTAAGTCTGTCTGGTGTTTTGTGGGAGATGTTATGCAGCTAGCATTCCTGTATTTGTTGTTCAAAGTCAATTTCCTGCTTCCATTATCATAAATAGTGCCTGAAACACTTCCTGCCTATAAAAACAAATCCCTCACCCAGAATTTCTCTTCTTAGAATTGAAGTGCGTGTTTTCATGGTCAATTACTCATTCAGTTCTGCTCCTGATGTAAAGTTGCCAAGAATTACAACCCTCAGAGTCTCCAGCTGCCATTACCACCAACAAATGTAGCCCCCATATTTCCATATAAACTGAGGCCGGGGAGATTTGTAATTGGTGCAACATGCTGTAAATCTAATAGAAATGAATTGTATTAATTGCATGATGCACAAATTAATTATTCAAATTAAAGAATTCCATTGTAATTTGTAATTGCAGATAAAAAAGTAACTGTAGGCATTACTATATTGTGGCAGGTGAGTGTAGCATTGAATAGAAATGACAAAAAGTAAATTTACATGTTAATACATTGTTTGTTTTGCTGTCATATAATTGATGTTTTACTTGAAGCAATTTCTAAATTATGAACATTTCAGGGTCTGAAAAAATACCTTTAAAAATACCCTTTGTTATTTTGGATTATAATGATTACTAAATTAACTGTAATTGAGAGGCCACTTTTAGTATTAAGTAATTGCCTTTATGCATGCGTACACAACCAGTCAAATGTTTGGGGTAGGGAAAAAGTCCCTTATACTCACCAAGGCTGCATTTATTCTATAAAAATACAGCAAAGCAGTAATGTTGTGAAATATTATTAAAATAGAAAATAGAAAACAGTAATTTTAGGCTGTTTTAAAATGTTATTTATTCCTGTGATATCCGGAAGCCGTTATTCTAGTCTTCAGCGTCACATGATCCTTCAGAAATTTTTGCAATATTCTGATTTGGTGCTCAAGTAATATTTCTTACTATTATCCATGTCAAGTACAGTTGTTCTGCTTAATATTTTTTTATAAAACCATACTAATTTTTTTCAGGATTCTTTAATGAACAAAGTTCATATGAGCAGCATTAGAAACAGAAATCTTTTGTTACCATGTATAAGTCTTTACTGCAACTAGCACTCTCTCCACCCTCAATACCACGACTGAGGTGAGACCCTTGAGCAAGGCACCGAACTCCCAAACTGCTCCCTGGGCACCGCAGCATTGGCTGCCCACTGCTCCGGGTGTTCACTACTGTGTGCATGCACTTGGATGGGTTAAATGCAGAGGACAAATTCCGAGTATGGGTCACCATACTTGGCCACACACCACTTCCCTTTCACCTTTCCCTTTCCCCTTTCATCGTTGCTTAATAAAACTGTTATTTCTTTCTAACACCCCAAGCATTTGAAAGGTAGTGTGTAAGCATAAGTTATAGGTATACATACTGTGGTTGCATGCTAATAATTAAAGATCCAAGCTGCCGACAAAAAGGGAAAATGTTTGGGGTAACACATGAACATATCATAATGGATGAAGCCTCTTTAGGAGCAAAAAGACAAATAACCAAAATGGTTGGATTAAGAAGACATGAAAACTATTTAAACTTTCAAACTGCTTATGGATTTTATATTGGCACTGTGTTCCAAACAATGTCTGTAACAAGTAGCAGCTGTAGTGTAGTGCTCTTAAACATTTGGGGGGCATTCACACAGAATGCATTTTTGTGTTTACAAAATGTGAGATGCAGGACAGTGGAATGAACTACAAAGTGGGACATCTTCTAGAGATGCAATTTTTAAAAGTTACACTTCAAAATGACGTCATTTTATAAAATGACAAGTCAAAAGACACAAAATATGTCCCTTTAGCGTATATAAAACAGTGGAAAAGCAGTGCAATGGAATGCAGAAATTCGCTCTTTGTGAATGGCTGCTTAGACAAACACAAAATCTAAATGTCATTGTGGTTTTGCATTTTGGTTGCTGCATTTTGCTTACATTTTTGACCTGTAAAACACTCAGTCTTGCGGTTCGTCACGGAAAGGGAGGGAGAGGAAAAGTGACAAACATTGTCAAAGCAAGTGACTCATTTTTTCCTATTTTATTGTTTGTTTGTTTTTTTAAGATTACTTAGAATAGGTGTGTCACTTTTTTTTTTTTTCTGGCTTGCATCACCATGTCTTTCATAGCCAACAAACCACTACTGTGTCTCTGATTATGCAATGCGCTATTACATACTTACAACTTATATACTTGTGTTGACTTGTAAACATACATTCCTGGTATAGACTGCAGTTTCTTAAACAATGTCTATTGGTATAGAGTACATTGTAGGTCAAGTATGAAGTTACGGTGAAGTTAGGGTTCAACATAGTCTAACAAAAAAAAAGGGTAATGAATAATATCATGCTTAAAACTATATATATATATATATATATATATATATATATATATGTATATGTGAGTGTATTTTAGGACTGGGCTTTGACCACTGATCTAGATGGTTTTGACACAAATTTCACGATTCGATTCGATTCTAATTCACAAGCTTGCGATTCAATTCGATTACCAATTCAATTCGATTCAAATCAATATTGATTATTTTGGATATTTATCAGGTACAGTACATGCCAAATTTCCTCAAGGAAAAAAAAGTCTCTCAGCTAATGCTGTAAAATATACATGAGAGTCAGTTGGTACTACCTACTATAATATTGAAGGTTAAAATTGACTGATTTGTAGGCTATACAACTACTAAAATTACACTTAATGAAGTTTTTACAATAATAAAGTTACAGTTACATAATAATATTTCTTCTTCAGTTCGTTTTTTTTAAATATAAACATTTAAATGGTGGCTGTCATAAAACCTTGATGGATTTATTCAAACATAAATTAAACATTGAAGAACAGTAAAAAATTATAATGAATGTTATATGGTGTATATATTAAGCAAAATGCCCCTCTCTACAGTTTATTTTTCTATCTGACTAATGAATTTATGGTCACCGAATATGTTTTTTTCTGAGGTAAATGTGACGTTATGTGACATATTGTTTACAAGAGATTTAAATATCATACATTCATTATATTGACGTCATTGCATGGCTGAAACACAGATTGAGCGATTACATGAGACAGGATATGGATTGTAAAGTTGTACTCTTTCTTTTAACTTACCTTCGGATGTTTAGTCATGTTTATCTTGTGCTGAAACTGGTATTAAAGGGTTACTCCACCCCAAAATGAAAATTTTGTCATTAATCACTTTACCCCCATGTCGTTCCAAACCCGTAAAAGTTTTGTTCGTCTTCGGAACACAGTTTAAGATATTTTGTATTAAAACCGGGAGGCTTGTGACTGTCCCATTGACTGCCAAGTAAATGTCAAGGCCCAGAAAAGTATGAAAAGCATCGTCAAAATAGTCCATCTGCCATCAGTGGTTCAATCTGAATGTTATGAAGCGACGAGAATGCTTTTATTCTCTTATTATTATATTACTATTATTATATTAGTATTCTCGTCACTTCATAAAATTCAGATTGAACCACTGATGGCAGATGGACTATTTTGACGATGCTTTTCATACTTTTCTGGGCCTTGACAGTGTCATTTATTTGGCAGTCAATGGGACATGTGCATAACATGCATTTGAACAGTCAATAGCAAATACTTAAAGGTGCCATAGAATGCTTTTTTTTTTTTTTACCAAGCCCTAATGTGTGTGTGTGTGTGTGTGTGTGTGTGTGTATATATATATATATATATATATATATATATATATATATATATATATATATATATACAGGTGCCTCTCAGTAAATTAGAATGTCGTGGAAAAGTTCATTTATTTCAGTAATTCAACTCAAATTGTGAAACTCGTGTATTAAATAAATTCAGTGCACACAGACTGAAGTAGTTGAAGTCTTTGGTTCTATTAATTGTGATGATTTAGGCTCACATTTAACAAAAACCCACCAATTCAACAAATTAGAATACTTCATAAGACCAATAAAAAATTTTTTTAGGGAATTGTTGGCCCTCTGGAAAGTATGTTCATTTACTCTATATGTACTCAATACTTAGTAGGGGTTCCTTTTGCTTTAATTCAGCGTGGCATGGAGGCAATCAGCCTGTGCCACTGCTCAGGTGTAATGGAAGCCCAGGTTGATTTGATAGCGGCCGTCAGGTCATCTGCATTGTTGGGTCTGGTGTCTCTCATCTTCCTCTTGACAATACCCCATAGATTCTCTATGGGGTTCAGGTCAGGCAAGTTTGCTGATCAAACAAACACAGTAACACCATGGTCAGCAAAGCACTTGGAAGTGGTTTTGGCACTGTGGGCAGGTGCTAAAGTCCTGCTGGTAAAGGAAATCAGCATCTCCATAAAGCTTGTCAGCAGAAGGAAGCATGAAGTGCTCTAAAATCTCCTGGTAGATGGCTGCATTGACTTTGTACTTGATAAAACACAATGGACCAACACCAGCAGACGTCACGGCACCCCAAATCGTCCCTGACTTCGGAAACTTCACACTGGACTTCAAGCAGCTTGGATTCTGTGCCTCTCCACTCTTCCTCCAGACTCTGGGACCCTGATTTCCAAATGAAATGCAAAATTTACTTTCATCTGAAAAGAGGACTTTGGACCACTGAGCAAGCACCAAGCTCAGACGTCTTCAGGAAAAGGGCTACCAAGCCACTTCTGAAACAGAGACAATGTCAGAAGCATCTTACCTGGGCTAAGGAGAAAAAGAACTGGACTGTTACTCAGTGATCCAAGGTCCTCTTTTCAGATAAAAGTAAATTTTGCATTTCATTTGGAAATCAAGATCTGGAGTCTGGAGGAAGAGTGGAGAGGCACAGAATACAAGCTGCTTGAAGTCCAGTGTGAAGTTTCCACAGTCTGATGATTTGGGGTGCCGTAGCATCTGCTGGTGTTGGTCCATTGTGTTTTATCAAGTCCAAAGTCAATGCAGACGTCTACCAGGAGATTTTGGAGCACTTTATTCTTCCATCTGCTGAAAAGCTTTATGGAGATGCTGATTTCCTTTTCCAGCAGGACTTCAGCACCTGCCCACAGTGACAAAACCACTTCCAAGTTGTTTGCTGACCATGATATTACTGTGCTTGATTGGTAAGCCAACATGCCTGACCTGAACCCCATTGAGAATGTATAGGGTATTGTCAAGAGGAAGATGAGAAACACCAGACCCAACAATGCAGATGACCTGAAGGCCACTATCAAAGCAACCTGGGCTTCCATTACACCTGAGCAGTGCCACAGGCTGATCGCCTCCATGCTACGCCATATTGATGCAGTAATTAAAGCAAAAGGAGCCCCTACCAAGTATTGAGCGCATATACAGTAAATGAACATACTTTCCAGAGGGCCAACAATTCACTAAAAATGTTTTTTTATTGGTCTTATGAAGTGTTCTAATTTGTTGAGATAGTGAATTGGTGGGTTTTTGTCAAATGTGAGCCTAAATCATCACAATTAAAATAACCAAAGACTTAAACTACTTCAGTCTGTGTGCATTGAATTTATTTAATACATGAGTTTCACAATTTGAGTTGAATTACTGAAATAAATGAACTTTTCCACGACATTCTAATTTATTGAGATGCACCTATATATATGTGCCAGTGCAGTATGAATGCTATCTTCATATTTGCACATTGACAGCTTTTTTTATTTCATGTGTGTTTATTTGGGGTTTTTTTACATATGGTGTAGCAATGATGTTGTGACATCTGTGTTGCGAGATGGGGCAGTTTTTATCTTGGTATTCCAAAGAAGTGATGCAATATTATGTACCATAAAATTCCCTTGCATTCTGGTGAATTGACTTCAAAACCACAGAAAAACGAAACCAAAATCTTTTGGCATGCCTCACCCAAAGACTATCCACCCACCCAGATTAGATCTCATTTACATCCAGGCTAGCAATGTTACACACAGAGTCAGGGAGTGAAGGTTTGCTTGCTTGCTTGCTTGTTCATTTATTTAGGGGGCTTTCACACTAGCACTTTTGGTGCATACCCGAGTTTGTTTGACATCACAGCTTGGTTCATTTGGATAATGTGAACACTGATAATGTGTTTTCTGAACTCGGGTGCGCACCTGCAAACCTCTAGACTCTGCACAACAATACACATAGATAAATACAGTATGTGACTCTTTGGCGGCTACATCTATATGTCATGATGCACAGTGCACACTTCCTTCTCTAAAAACTTGTTTTTGCACCAGTTCACTGAAGAAGCCTTGAAGGAGCAGGGCTGTGCCAGTGCCAACAGTGTTTTGTCTATGGATAATTGTTTTGATATTTTACCACAAATGATACACTAATGTCCTTTCATTGCCATAAGTAATGCTTTACTTGTTTGATTTACTTTACCTTGGTGTTGCGTAAGTGTTAACATGAGTAGGATCATATTAACGGAAAGTTTCCTTGCATTGAATTAAGTACCAAACAGAAAAACCTTCTTTTTTTTTGTCCAGTGCTAAAAGGCTTCCTCCAATCTTGAGTTATATTCAAATGTAGATTTATGTAAACACCATTGCATGTAAAACACTGTCGCTATTCCAGATTGTAGGATGAGCCGGAAGATCTCATTTACATCCAATATTATGGGAAGATCCCAGATCCCTAATATAATGGGTGGAGCCCTTTTTTGCAGTGAATTTGGTGAGTCACACTAAATGTAAACCCCCCCCCAAAAAAACACAAAGTTTGTTTGCAGATTGAAGGTTCGTAGGAGTTTTATATCGTAGTCGTCTTGTGCCTTTTAAGGTTGCTGAGTCATAATTTTTTCCAGAGAATTCCCAGGTTCTGTAGTATCCAAAGAAAAGAAACAAAGGCTTGAATCATTAGGTAAATTCTGAGTTAGTAGCCATACATTCCAATTTTTCGGTGTTCCAATAGTGTATCCGCTTGAGTGGGTGTACGAGTACGTTCAGTTCCTGGATGAGAAGAATTCCTTGTATGGTAAAAAGAAAGGGGTGGAGTCAAACAATGTTTTTTTTAATTATTATTATTTTGTTTTTTGGGACAGATTCCCAGTCAATAAATTTACTTTTCTTCCCCCAAAATCTTTTTTTTTATTATTATTAGTATACAAAATTTGTAAGACTTTTTTTTATAAAATTCTAAAATTCTGAAAGCATTTACATCACTGCTGACCTTACATCTCAGAGTGGTACCACCATCTCCAAATTACTCTAAAATGCTTTAATTTCCTTTCAACATTTATTTTCAGAGAGCAAATACCACTTGAAATTGAGTTGCCATAGAGGTGGATGGGGCTCTGTTACGTCTGTTTTGGAGTTAAAAGTTTTGGTTTGTGACATTTGAATCATTGTTTTGATTGTATACTGTTAAGAGTGCTCTTGATACACATTTCCTATATTGCTACAGGAAAAATTTCAGTTTTAAAGGACATTCTTTAAATCATGTTAGGCGGTTTTTGTTTATTTTATAAAACCTTTGTTTTGGCTGGAATACACTACACAATTGTAAAAATCTGAACAGATTTTAAAACACTAGGCATTACACACTTGCAGACTTAAATGGTGGCAGAGAAAAACTGGCATTATACACTAAATGATTGTGGGTCACACATTATCAGACTTCATATTCACTATGTATATTGAAGAAAATCTGGGCAAAAGTTGTGTAATGTACAGTGCCCTCCACTAATATTGGCACCCTTGGTAAATCTGAGCAAAGGTGGCTGTGAAAATAAATCTGCATTGTTTATTCTTTTGATCTTTCATTCAAAAAATTAACAAAATTCTAACCTATCATTGAAGTAAAACAATTGAAAGTGGGAGGAAAATCTCATGATAAAATAAATGTTTTTCTCCAATGCATGTTGGCCACAATTATTGGCACCCCTGGAAATTCTTATGAGTAAAATATCTCTGAAGTATATTCCCATTCATATTTACATTTTTTTAGCATACCAGGGAGACTAGGAGCATGGAATTGTCCAGCTATGACTTCCTGTTACAAAGGACTATAAATATAAAGAAAACTAAGGCCAAATTCCGTTAATCATCCATCACAAGGAGTAAAACCAAACAATAAAGTTCTGATGTGTAGAACAAGATTGTTGCGCTTCACAAAATAGAAAGTTGCTATAAGACAAAAGCTAAAGTATTAAAAATCCACATTTCCACCATCAGGGCAATAATTAAGAGGTTCCATTCAACTAAAGATGTTACAAATCTGCCTGGAAGAGGACGTGTGTCTATATCGTCCTAATGCACGGTGAGGAAGAGAGGTTGACTGGCCAAAGACTCTCCAAGGATCACAGCTGGAGAATTGCAGAGATTAGTTGAGTCTTGGAATCAGAAAGCCTAAAAAAATATATATCAAACAGCCCCTACATCACCACATATTGTTCAGGAGGGTTTCAAGAAAAATTCTCCTCGCTCATCCAAAAACAAAATCCAGCATATTCAGTTGTCAGACACGACTGGAACTTCAAATGATACTGGCTTCTATGGTCAGATGAAACTAAAATAAGAGCTTTTTGTCAGCAAACCCACTAGATGGGTTTAGTACAAACAGGGATAAAAAAAGTACCCCATGCCCACGGTTAAATATACTGCTGGATCTTTAATGTTGTTGGCCTGTTTTTCTGCCGAAAGTCCTGGACATCTTGTTCAGATGCATGGCATCATGGATTCTCTCAAATATCAACAGATAAAAAATCTAAAGCTGGCTGCCTCTGTTAGAAATCTTATAATGGGCTGTGGTTGGATCTTCCATCAGGACAATAATCCAAAACAAACATTAAAATCAACACAAAAATGGGTCGCTGAGCACAAAATGAAGCTTTTGCCATGGCTGTCCCAGTCCTCTGACCTGAACCCTATAGACAATGAGTGAGGTGAACTAAAGAGGAGAAGCACCAACATGGAGCTGTGAATCTGAAGGATCTGGAGAGATTCTGCATGAAGGAATGGTCTCTGATCTCTTATCAGCTGTTCTCCAAACACTTCAGGCATTACATGAGAAAAATCAGGGCTGCTATCTTGGGAAAAGGACGTTGCAATAATTGGGTGCCAATAATTGTGGCCAATATGAACTAGAGAAAGCATTTATTTCACAATGAGATTCTCCCCCCACTTTCAAGTGTTTTACTTCAATGATAGGTTAGAATTTTGTGAATTTTTTGAATGAAAGATCAAAAGGATAAACAATGCAGATTTATTTTCACAGCCACCTTTGCTCATATTTTCCAAGGGTGCCAATATTAGTGGAGGGCATTGTATTCCAGCTTTTAGTCTAACGAAATGAGATGTGCTCACTGGCTGTGAAGTTATAGTGGTGTACAGATGGCTGGGTGACAATATATTCCAGTAATTATGACCAAACATGCTCTGCTGCCAGAGCCATGCTAAAATAACACATGGAGAAGAGAGAACTCCCCCATTCCATTTATCATGTTTGGCTATTCAAATAATTGCAGTGAAAACAAATCTTGTCATACAAGGACTTTGTGTGCTTTCAGCTTTTTTGCAGCAGTTTTGGGAGGATCCTTTCCTGTTCCAGAATCACTATACAGTACAAAATGGTTTACTGGCCTGCACAAAGCACAGATGTGAACCTAGTCAAAGACCTTTGGAATGAATTGGAGCAGCTATTGAATAGATTGTAGATTGATGGTGAATAGACTATTGCACCATCCATTGACTCAGAAAAATTCTCAAGTGTTTGTCTTATACCAATGTTTACAGCTCTTGTAAAATGCATGTGCGATATCTGTTCATTAAGGTCCTGTATCATGCTAAAAATATGAAGGCAGCCACTACGAGACTGCAAGAAATTAGTAAATCTAATATTGGTCCAGCATAAATAAATTAAACAAATTAATGCATGCATTTACAGCTACATTCCTTCTGTTATGATGTTTCTAAATGGTCAGATCTTTTATGAATTACTTTAACATCACATGGACTCAGACCATTACTGATGACTTAAATGTTATAATCACATCTCAATTTTGCAAGTAACATGATATAAGAATTTAACTCTTTGACTAATGGTGATTGCACACCGAAATTTTCATATGCGGTTTTTTTTCCCCCAGTTTTTTTCATATTCGTCATCCTTTCCTATCAAAATGCTTGCTACGGATGCGAAAACGCAGAAAATCGAACCTCATCCGAATTTTTTTATGACAGACGAAAATTTCGGAGGTAGTGTGTAAACGTGATTGACACAACGTGAGGTCGTATTTATTTTTTAACGTGAGAAAATTTCAGACGAAAATTTTGTACTCGGTGTGTAATGACCTTAAGTCTTGTTTCAGAATTCAGCAACGACATCCCTTTGTCTCCTTCATTTTTGTCTCCCTCTCTTGTCAACTTCAGCTCCGAGAAAGAGCAGTTAGCTGAAGAAGACGAGGATGACTTAAAGGAAGTGTTGGATCTGAGGAAGATCGCAGTACAGCTGCTACAACAAGAGCAACAGAACAGGTGATCTTTCATGAAAAATCACACATGGTCATGCAACATTCAGAGCCCATCAAACATGCACACAGTATCTCCATCAAACTCCCTGCGTTCTTTGTAATATTAGGGCTGTCAATCAATTAAAAAAATCATAAATGTCTTTGAATTGACTGTGTAAGAAAAATTGGTTTATATAATAGGGCTGTTCTGGATTGGATGTTTGAGTCAGTCCACATTGATTACATGGAATGTTACATGCTTTTAAGAGAGAGAAGGTAACAATAAACATTCAGGGCTTTACAAAAAACATTTGGGGCTTGAAGTGAAATTTGGGGCACCCAAAAGTGAAAATTCTCAAATCATTTACTCACTCTCATGTTATTCCAAACCCATAAGACTTCAAAACACAAATTAAGATATTTTTAATGAAACCTGTGAGTCAGGCTTGTATGCAGAAATGTCTCAAACAGTACATAAACATAAGCAAATATGAGCAGTTTGTATGAGCATCAAAGCTAAGTTAGTTCAAGCAACCTCAGTGGTAGGTATGGCCATGCTGTGAGTTTCTGTCCCTCTAAAAACCTAAACCTAAACCTAAACTTGAAGATTAACCGTAGTCTTAAGGGTTTGAAATGACATGAGGTTGAGTAAATGATGACCGCATTTTAATTTTAAGCCCCATTTTCCTTCAAGGGCTGGAAGCTAGTATATTAAGTTTGTATGCTTCAAGTTTTATTATCAAAATTATATTATTAGCACAGTAAATTGACGGCCCTATGTAATATAAATATATCTTTTACATATCTTTTATCGCTGCTCCTCTCCTCTGCACTCACTTTTTCTGAATCTTTCTTTCACTTGGGCCTTATCCTGATGCCTCAACTGACTCTGCTCTCTTTCATTTTAATTTACGTCTATGAGAGATTCACGAATGAATGCAAGTTTTGTCAGTTCCTTTTTGATATGCTCATCCATGCAGTCTGCTGCCTCTGAATGAGAGGATGGCTGTCAGTTGTTTTGAAGTAATGGGATCAGACCCTCTCTGCTTACTAACAAATGAATCACCATATTCCTCCTCCTCTTTCTCCTTTCATCTCCTTCTCCATCACTTTCTGCATCTCCACCTAATCCTGGGATCTGATTGGTGCACACATGACATTTGACTCTCAGGAGGCGATCCCTAATTTGTAGGGCAGAGAGTCTAATACACCGTAGAAGAGCCGCGGGGAGAGCTCACAGGTAGAAGGAGAGATGTGTGTGATTTGTATGTGTGTGGTTGTCTCATATGATGGATGTGTGTCGTTAGAAGAGGGTGTATAGCACACATCCAGTACATCTGGTCATGGGCGTTTATGTGCGTGTTGTGTATTAGCAAGTATGTGCATGTCCAGACTAAATGATGTCAAGAAGTCAAGTGTTCAAGCGTGTTGCAATATCAGTTTTCAAAATGAAATGCTGATAACAGTGTGTTGCATGCGAGAAACTAATTTGAAATATTTACGCATGTCCTTTTGGCCAAAATTGTAGATGTGCAAATGGACACCTTTCTTTTGAATGTGTTTTGGTTCAGTTCACATGTGTTTTTTGAAAGATTGTTTTGAATCCCTAGCCAGGTTGCTTTACAGGTCACTGGGTACACATCATGACTTCAGAATCCTCAGAAGTGTCTCTAACCCAGCAAATCGCCGCATACAAATTCAATTTGTTTTTCAAATCCCAAGTTTAGCACTGACTGTACGCATAGTCATTGTGCAAGCGCTATAATGTTTCATATTTAAAAATTCAATCTGACATTTCCGACTGAGGTGCATTCCCTAAAATCTCTTTTTGTCACCTGTGAATATGGTTTCAGGGTTTTTTTTATCCATGCACCGATTTCAGAGACCTTATGGATTTTCCGATCTTTCAGGTTCCTCAGCCACTCAGGGAGTAGCACCAAACAAAGAACCCCATCTCAGACTGTTAGAAGGTATTATGATGCACACACAAACACCTCCATCAATCATATTTCTTATAATAGTCTACTTTAATTAATAATAACCAACAACATTGTTATGTATTTCCTAACAGATAATTGGTTAATGTATGTTAAATGCCGTAACACTTCATATATTTTTAAAACTTTGCAATAAGCTTTCACTGATGTTAGACTTTAGAGGGGGCCGACAGGGAACCAACCACAAGAAACTTGATTTCAACAAATGGCGGGCACACAGTGCACGATTTTAGCCCTGATTTTCACTTGCCAACAGTTTTGTGGAAATCAGCAACAAATCTGAGTCACGCGCTTATTCAAGTGTGTGACAATCGCGTAGTGTGTGTTATCAAAGACACAGTCTGAGAGAAGTGCCGATGTCCTGCTGATGCCTGTGAGATATTTGTCGATAATTCACAGTCTTACCGTGTGAAATGTGTTTTGACTGAAAATGAGGGAAGGGCAAGGGAAATTTCAGGTGGAGTCATAGTAGACCTGCAGCAGAACAACAGCAAGCAACCATCTCCTTCATATTCTTCTTTTTTTTATTTTTCACTGCAAATCAGTGTACAGACAACTTGGATTGCAAGCTTTTCACGGGCTACCGTTTTTGACAGGAATAAATCCATTCTCTCATGTCTCTCACGTGGTTTTACTTTATTCCCCATATCAATTCTTGCGAGTGTTTGGTTGTGAAGCATAGTTTATGGACAAGGCAGAGTTGTCGGCAATTCTTCCGATTGAAAAGTTGTGTAATGTGTGACCCCCGATCTGTCGTGTAGCGTGAACACAAGAGCAACGGGGCTCAGAAACCCTAGCAGTAGTATCATAAACTAACAGTGAACAACATTAATAGATATTTATAAATGTTATTTTTTCACTGCTACTTAATGTTAGTTCATAATGCATTAACTAACCTTTGATGTTTAAAAAAATAAGAAATAAAGTAGAAATGAACATTAGAAGATAAATAAAGAAGATAAATGCTGTAAAAAAACATACTGTTAGTTAAACTGATGTCATCATGCTGAATAACACTTTACAATAACATGGAATGTGTTAACATTAGGTAATGCATTAGGTTAATTAACTTTTTACAGCATTTTTTAATATTGTGCTAATGAATGCTGTTCATTTTAAAGTGTTAGTACAGACCAATCAGTATTCATAAAAACAAACTTTGCATTAAAGCATTTGTACCTTTGTTTTAAACAGTGAGCATTTGTAGGGTGGAGAATGCTCAGGGGTTTAATCTCTGAGATATCTTTGTTGATTGTGGAAACACCCTTTTTTTGATAAAATAAAAAGACTGGGAGGAGATGACAGGGTGGAGAATGTTTATACTTTGACAGGTGTACAGGTAGAGACAGGTAAATACTGTATACACCTGAAAATACCCCCCCCCCCCCAAACTTGTGGCATTATTGTGTATGTCTTCTGTCACTTTGTAACAATATTTTCAGATGTGATTCTTGGAATAACTTTGATAAAGTCTCAGATTTTTGGTTTTATTCAGAACTGCACTCTTAATCTTGAGGTCTGCATTAAGGCCATGACACACCAAACCAATGTTGATTCACCATGCTCAATCCGACTCTTGCTGATGGTGTGGAATACACTGCAAAAACTGAGCTGACAGATGCTCAACGATAGCCCGGCACTGGCAGATGGCTGACTGGCAGCTCGGTGTGTCACAGCCTTTAGAGATGCACACTATGACTGAACCAGTGCACCAGGGCATTATTGCTCATGCTAATGCGCCAAACTGTTTCTACAAAACTAATAGCACATTTTGCAGTTCTGGTGCAACTAATAATTTTCTAGCACATTCTGATTGTAAACTCACTTCACCTCCAGTCTAGAATTTGACCGTTGACTCAGTAAGCTAATCAAGAAAAACACGTCTTACCAGTGCAAACCAGAATAATTTTAGTCAGCAATTTCTTTATTTTCTCAAATACAGAAAATTCACATAATTGCTAACTGAAATGCCAAGAAATTAAACAAGATCAGAAAGAGGAAGAGATGAGATGGTTATTTAAAGTAAATATGTCTTTTGCCCTTGGTCTGCAAGGGGTTATTCATTACCATCTCACTGTACCACTCAATACATCGCTGCTTTTGAGTTCCTCATTACCTTGTATCTTTTCTCACACCTAAAGAAAAAGTCGTTTCTAATAAAAAAAAAATTATTCTTTTGAACTTTATCAAATGTATCACAGTTTCCACAAAAATATTAAGCAGCACAACTGTTTTCAACATTGATAAAAATAAGAAAGGTGTCTTGAGCAGCAAATCGGAATATACAGATTTCTGAAGGATTCATGTGACACTGAAGTCTGGGATAGTCTGTAGGTTTGATTTTGGGAACGCAGTATTTGATAATGAACTTTGTGTACATAGTTTGGTGAAGATATATGATTTGGTCAAAATTTGAAATGTTGAAAATGACAGATACTGCAAGGCACATTGTATCTGCGACATGCCTACCATTGTCTGTGGAAAGCAATCTCACTCTTAGTATTACAGCTCCAGACATGCCTCTCACTGGCAAAAAAAGTTATGCCACAGAAAACCTGTTAAGGTCAATGTAGACCATTAGCTGGAATTACGATCTGTCAACTGTAGGTCTTCATGCATGAGCACTTGAATGCATTCATTGTGCACAGTGAAAGAAATAGCATACAGCCTCGCATCACTTTCATCCTGCACAGTGAGATTAACAAATTGACAACATATCGGGCCTTATACACACATGCCCATATCTGTACACATAAGCACAGGTTATTGTCTTTGTGCAGTCACCCGTAGGCCCCCATTTGTATGTTTTGAAGGTTCATGTCTGCATGTTTCTGCTTTTCTTTACAGTGCATCACTAGATGAAGGAAGCAGCTCAGCCTCTGCCTTGAGTGGTCAGGTACCAGTATATGTGTCATGCACAGTTACACACAAAGTCATAAACATGCCTGCATGGTATGCAGTAATGCATGTATCCCCTCATTTTGCCACACCTGGTAAGAAATGCAGGCTGACTTTACATTGGAAATATACTGTGAATTAATAACAGTTCAACAGCACTGATGGCAGACTTTTACTGTCAGTGTAAAATTTTTGTATTCTTTTGTACTTTAAACTGTTCTTTCATCCATTTATCAGCATGCTGACTGTTACCTAATTCTAGTTTACGCATCACCAAAACCACATGAAGTCTGCACCTAGAAGTTGAACTTAAATCATACATCATAATTTTTTTTAAACTCGCTCAACCTTGCAATGACATATCTTTGATGACGTGTTCACTAACACAAGGGCGGGAAAATATCCTCTTCCCTCCAGCAACCTTGGATATACTTCGCAAAAGGGAAGAAACTTTCCCTTGTGTGAAACAAACGCTACTTTAGTTCACCCCAAAACGAAAATTGTCATTTCAGTTATCATTTACACACCCTCAAGTTGTTCCAAACCTGTATAAATAGATTTTCTTCAGCTGAACACAAGATATTTAGAACCATGTGGGTGGGTGGAGATGTTTTACAGATTTCATCTGGCTGTGCTTTATCATTGTGTTTGTGAATTCCATTCGATTTTCCCTCATTCTGTGTTTTTGTTTGTTGTGTGTGTATATTTTTTTTAAGGAGACTGATCTCACTGATGAAGATGCAGCTTTCTCTGAGGTCACTCTTCAGTTCATCACAGTCCTCCTCCTCATTCATTTCTATCCTTACAGTAAAGCTTCTAAAGTCCAATGTTCTAGTAGTATTTTTACTCAAAACAACTTTCACCAGCTCAACCAATACTTACACCTCTCTTCAAAAGTTTGGGTTGATAAGATTTTTTGGAAAGAAATTAATATTTTTATTTAGATGCATTAAATTGATTAAAAGTGACAATAAAGATAGAATCATGATAGCTTCAAAAATATTAAACAACACAACTGTTTTCAACTTTAATAATAATAATAATATATAATGGTTATAGTATATAATAGTAATGTTCCTTCCGCAACAAATCATCATATTAGAATGATGTGTGAGGGATCATTTGACATTCAAGACTGGAGTAATTGCTGCATTACTCCATTTTTACTCCAAAAATTTACAGGAATATATTTAATTAGCTGTTTTTACTGTATTTCATCAAATAAATGCAACCTTGGTGAACATAAGAGACTTCTTTTAAAAGCATTTTTAAAAAATCTTATAAACCTCACATATTTGAATGGTAGTGTATATTTTTCATTACAACATGTTTTTTCCCACAACATCATCTTCATTGCAAGGTAAAAATGATACAACTAAAATGTAACTCCGTTAATTCATAAGCACACTTGGCCTGAAAAACAAATCACTGCTAATTGGTTTGTAGTTTGTGGTCTGTAGTGTGCATTTTTCATTCATGTGTGTGTGTGTGTGTGTGTGTGTGTGTGTGTTTGTGACATATGAGGACACAAATTTGTATAATGACATGGGTATGACATAGGTATTACAAGGAGAAAGTGATTTATGAGGACATTCTCAGTGTCCCCATATTTCAAAAGGCTTATAAATCATACAGAAGGAGTTTTTCTGAGAAAGTAAAAATGCACACAGTTTCCCGTAAAGGGATATGTTTAGGTGTAGGGTTGGTGTAGGGCGATAGAAAATACGGTTTGTGCAGTATAAAAACCATTATGCCTATGGAATGTCCCCACAATTCACAAAAACAAACATTTGTGTGTGTGTGTGTGTGTATGTTTTCTCCCTGTTTCAATAAAAACTCATCTTAGGGCTGGGGCAGTATAGCCAAAAGTATTATCACAGTATTTTTTTTTCTTATCATTCGATATCAATATTTATCACAATGTTCATTTACCATTAATGTGGAGAGATATGCTTTCCACATGAGACCATGAGAATGGATGTATGCATGATGTATGTAACTTGTTTTTTTACAACTCCACAGAGTAGCTAGATTTTAATTTAGGGCCCCATGAAGTCCATTTTGAGCCTTGTCATTCACCAAAATGTTGTGATTTGTCCCTCAGCCTTCTTCATCTTGCTCGTTTGATGGAAGTTTGAAATCAGAAAGCAGTGACTCAGAGCCAAGATGGCCGGAGGTTCCTCCTGTGCTCAACCAGAATGAGGATCGGAGAAGAAACAAGTACCTGAGAAAAGACTACCTGAAGGTACACACCCAAGCACGCACATGTTCTTGGTTTTTCTCACGCTCACATATTTTGTTTGCTCGTGTATACTTGCGTATCCCTCTCTCTCTCTCTCTCACTAGTTTTGTCAAAGACACACACACACACACACATGTATGTAACTACTTTATGCCACTTGGTATAGCTTGTGTATGTCACAGGGCAATCCCTGATGTTTTGTCTACAGTCTCAGATACCGCAGCCTCAGACTGATTCCTTAATATACTTCAGTCCTTATCTTTGTAAATCTTGGAAATTCAAGATGTTTATGATTCAAGACTTTATTCTTTTTGAGGTGCTTTTAAAGAACTCTGCATGACAAAATTAGTGTTGGTTTCTAGTCCTGTGCATATAATGTTAAAAAAAATATCTTATGATCTTTCATACAGTTGGCTGTAATTGTGTTATATACTGAAAAGGGGAAATCCTAGACCCTAGAGTTTTACATGTGAAGAAAATTATATGCATCTTATTTCACGTACAGCACCTTGCTGTTTTCACATTTTTAATTGCTTTTAATTGCTTATAGAATGACAAGATTTGTTTGGATTTCTGCATAAATTGGTCTTAAATTGTAAAAATTACAGCACAATAGATAGATAAACAAAGTCTGCTTAAACAAATAACACACCAACAAATACTCTTTCATGTCTTTATTGAATTCATTGTGGATATATATTCACAGTGCAGGGTGGAAAACATGTGAATCCCTAGGCTAGTGACCTCAACAAAACATGGATCCTTGTCACTGAGACAAGATTCAAAGTGTTACTCTGGGCCCTATAATGTGCTGTTACAAACGTTTTGAGTGCCACCTGATTTACAGAAACCCCTGGAGAATGTTAACATCTCTGTTGACATGTCTGTGGTGCATTAAACACTATGTAAACAGATGAAATTAAAACACACAACACCATGTGTGGAGTGAAAAGACAGCGCACCAACATCAAAGCCACATCCCAACAGTTAAGTAGGTTTTGGGCTGCCTCAGGGCCTGGACAGCTTTCTGTCATGACAGATAAACAGAAGTTTATTGGGATAGGCTGCAGGAGTATTGGAAAAGACAATGACTTAAAGCACAGAAGTAGAATAGCAACAGCATGACACGAAATTATGCAATCTGGAATGGCCCATTCTGACCTCAGTTTGACTGAGGTGCTTTGGCACAACCTCAACAGAGCCATTCACAGCAGAAAGACATCTTTTATTTTAGCTAGCTGAAAGAGTTTTATGAGAAACAATTGTTCAAAACTCCTGACCTAAAGGCTTGTCTGGCCCACAGTTACAGGAAACAATGGTGGAGGATGTTTCTGCCAAAATGAAGATTATTAAATGCTGTGTTCACAGACTTTTTTCATCCTGCACAGTAACTGTTTAAACACAGCGTGTTCAGTAAAGCACGTATCAGTAAAGCATGTCAAGGAAACACTCCATATACAGTACCTCCTCCTGAGGGAATTTCCCTTAACTGTCTGTCTCTTTTAAACGTGCATCTATTTTGCACTTCCATGGAACTGTCAAAAGAACAAAAACAGGGACAAGCCCAGTCCGTGCCCAGATGACTTCACAATAACACTCTTTCCTAAGTACTGGCCTGTGCCTGAGAGGAAGAACGAGAGTCCTTGGATGATTTGATTGGATTGATTTATTAATTTGATACATGTGCATCAGCATTTACTGCTCTGTTCTACTTTTACAGTGTTTTCGTACCACTGTTATGTTCAGACACTAATGGAGGCATGACATTTAAAAAAAGAACGTTTGAAATTTGCCACACAATAGAGCTCTTGTACACACCCCGACACACACCTTTCAACCATTTATTCCATACGCACACATGCAGGTTGTCCGGAAAACATTTCTGTGTTTGCCAGTTGATATCTGCATATCTTTCTTGAATGGGGTAATTCAATCTCTATGGCTGTGTGATTTGACCCGGAGCAAAGATACAGGCTTACGTACAGGATTATTAGTCATCGGCCCCTGATGCGTGAGATCTTGTGTATGAAGTTAATCTGCATTTTTCTGTAGAACGTTTTTTCCCTACCATCGTTCTGACAAGTGCAGGGTGATGCCAGGTTGATAATTTGATTTATGCTGCTTTTCCCCCATGTTTTGTCTATTATATGATGTCTTACTCTCTTCTCAAAAAAAGAGAGAGTTGTATATTCTTTCTTAATAAAGCCTCTGTTATAATACAGTTAAACATTCACAGTTAGTAAAAGTTGCTCCACATAAATTCCACCTCTGCCAGCAGTGTTAGTTTGGGACACTTATATGGTGCATTTGAAAATGCAACACATCAGCTATCATCCCAAATTTGTAATGAATCGTTTTTCAATCTGTTATCAACAGAAGAGAAGTTGTAAGGTCTATATAGAGTTTTCCTCCACAATAAAAGCTGTAACATTTGAAAGCAAAGCAATTAAAGCAGCCATAAATATTAGTATTGATTGTTTGATTTATTATTGTTATTATCATTATTATTATTATTATTATTATTGTTAAATACTTGTTATTAAATACTTACAGTGCAATATTTGTTGTGGCATTCCCCACAAATGGTTGAACAGAAAACACTGAAGAATTGGTTGAAAGGTGTATTAATTTTGTGATCAGAATTTATGGCAGTACAAAAGTAATAAGTACTGATTATTTCAAATAAAACTGACAAACAGAACTGAAGCAAATTATAAACTTCTGCTCATGAATGTGTAGTCTTGCTAAAGGTACAAGATTATGACTAGACTAGTTCCAGCCAGATTTAAAGTGGCGATAGTGTCAGCACGTGCGTCAGACATTCAGTGAATGTTCTGGCAGGGGGAACTTTATCCTTTTATCTCTAGACCATTGGTTCTCAATACAATATATGTAGTGTTGGGTGTGGATGTGGTTGAGAACCACTAGACTATTTAATGCATTTATGATGTTAAAAGCTGATAATGTGATGAATATCAGGAATGTAACTCTCTGCCTCCCTGTGTCTCCCATTTCAGTATAAGTGCCAAAGTGCTCGAAGAAACTCCAGTGGCAACGACAATGATTGTGAGGTGAGACTTTGTGCCGTCACTGTGCCAAGATCGCCAAGTTTCTCCTTGCATGAATATTTATTAGAGGCCAGCTGAGAGTCACGCCACCACAGTAGACCAACTCCACAATTAAAGGGGTTATGAAATGCAGTTTTAGTTCTGTATAATATTTCCCAAGGTCAGTTAATATTTTTTAAACAAAAATAAAACAAAAGTTTTTTGCAGGTCCAATATTTATAAAAATTATCATTTCCATCCTCCTTTTGACTTTCTGTGAAAAACGTCTCGGGTTACTCGCGTAACCCTTGTTCTCTGAATAGGGAACGAGACGCTGCGTAGCTTTGACGCATTGGGAACGCCCTCTGGGTGTGCCGATTGTCTGAAGCCCTTATTGAATCACGCCGATTCACTGGCTGATGGCGCGGAAGCCGTCTTTGACGTTCTTACGTCGCCTCCTTATACTGGCGAACGCGCCATCTGCTCCTCAGATTTCTCTGCCGAAAAGGCCCCTGTCGGCAGCGTGAGGAGCTTGGCAGCAAACGCAGCGTCTCGTTCCCTATTCAGAGGGCAAAAGTGCATGAGCCAACCAGACGTTCTCTTCATAGGTTCACTCGACGCTGCGTAGCTTTTGACGCGACAGAACGGCCAGAAACACGCCAAGCTAAAGCGCTGCCGTATCTGGCCCGAAGATGAACCAGATAGCATCCACGACTGGTTCAAACGGACAAGAACCGGGAACCAGGAGCCATGTCAAGATCCTGATAAAAGTGAGCGGAGAGGAACATCCTGCCGCTATACAAATATCCTCTAGGGGGACTACTCTAAAGGGAACTTGAGAGGAAACCACACTCCCGGTAGAGTGTGCCCAAACGCTGAGAGGTGAAGACCACGCACCTCATAAGCCAGCGAAATTGCTTCCCTCACCCCGTGAAAAATTCTGTGCTTTGATGCGGCCAGCCACGGCGGTCAGCATCAAAGCTAAAATGGGCGGGGCCCATGTTTCTCGAAGGCCAACTTCTGAGAAGTGAGTCTTGACCCCCAAGAAGAGGGGAGATCAGAGGACTCGAGGCTATGGAATAGCATTCCTGATCTACCACATAGCATAGCTCTCTGGCCGGAGGCCTCAGCCTCTGGAGGAAACGTGTATCAAGGGGGTGTCTGCCCACTGACTGGCCACCAAGAGGGGCGCGGTAGGCCAATAACGCCACCACGTAGACCTTCAGGGTGGAGTGGGTTAACCCTGCGGAGGAACGGGCCTGCAAGAACTCCAGAACTGTACCAATCAGGCAGTTGACTGGGTCGAGCTGGCGACCTCCGCACCATGAAGCGACACTTCCACTTCAGGGCTTACAGTTTCCTCGTACTCAGGTGAGCAGAGGCCTCGAAAAACTCTCTGTAGCGAGAGGAGGCCTGACAACACTCGCCGAAACAGTCGAGCTCTTGGAGCGGAGGCCTCAACATGACGACTCTCTAGATCAAGAGGAGACCTACTACACTCCACACACCGGGCATCCTGTGATGAGGTTACCTACCACTCACATAACTACCCCAGCGGAGCTCTGGCGAGCTTAGGCCTCTAAAACTCTCTGTAGCGAGATGAGGCCTGACGACACTCGCCGAAACAGTCGAGCTCTTGGAGCGGAGGCCTCAACATGACTACTCTCTAGATCGAGAGGAGGCCTACTACACTCCACACACTGGGCATCGTGTGAGGAGGTTACCTACCACTCACATAACTGCCCCAGCGGAGCTCTGGCGAGCGGAGGCCTCTAAAACTCTCTGTAGAGAGAGGAGGCCTGACGACACTCGCCGAGACAGCCGAGCTCTTGGAGCGGAGGCCTCAGCATGACGACTCTCTAGATTGAGAGGAGGCCTACTACACTCCATACACTGGACATACTGTGAGGAGGTTCACCTACCACTCACATAGCTGCCCCAGCGGAGCTCTGGCGCTCTGGAGGAAACATGTAACAAGGGGGTGTCTGCCCACTAACTGGCCACCACGAAGGGCGCGGTAGGCCAATAACGCCACCACGTAGACCTTCAGGGTGGAGTGGGTTAACCCTGCGGAGGAACGGGCCTGCAACAACTCCAGAACTGTACCAATCGGGCAGTCGACTGGGCCGAGCTGGCGACCTCCGCACCATGAAGTGAAACTTCCACTTCAGGGCGTACAGTTTCCTCGTGGTCCGGTGAGCGGAGGCCTCGAAAACTCTCTGAAGCGAGAGGAGGCCCGACGACACTCACCGAAACAGTCAAGCTCTTGGAGCGGAGGCCTCAACATGACAACTCTCTAGATCGAGAGGAAGCAAACTACACTCCACACACCAGGCATCCTGTGATGAGGTTACCTACCACTCACATAACTGCCTTAGCGGAGCTCTTGCGAGCGGAGGCCTCTAAAACTCTCTGCAGCGAGAGGAGGCCTGACGACACTCGCCAAACTGGTCGGGCTCTAGGAGCGGAGGCCTCACCATGACGACTCTCTAGATCGAGAGGAGGCCTACTACATTCCACACACTGGGCATCCTGTGAGGAGGCTCACCTAGGGCCTACCACTCACAGACTGTCCCAGCAGAGTTCTAGCAAGCGGAGGCCTCAAAACCTCTCAGCAGCAAGAGGAGGCCTACAACGCTTGCAGTGACCATTTAGAAGGGAAGAACCCGATAATGGTACGCTTTGCCCCCAAACCAAACTGCAGGAACTCCCTTGTCCGATTACCAGAGCCTGCTCGGGGCCCACAGTGTGGGAGAAACCCCGATAAAGTAGCTGACCAATGAAGCACCGAACTGCTTCTACAGTGCGCAGGACCCATGGAGACACATCTGGCAGTAGTTTCCACGCTGCCAATGGTCTGCTAAGGGAACCAGTCTCTCGAAACTGGTCTCTGGTGTGCTTAGAGCTGCTAGCTTGGTACCCTGGAGCGGAGGACCAGCAGGAGATGGCCGAACCAGCTGCTCTAGAGACCCCCGAAGGGGTGGTGAGCCTCAGTTCATAGCGTTTCCGGGCAGAGACTGAAGCGCTCGCTGGAGACCGCTGCGCCCTGGAACACTGGCAGGGTTGGCAGACCGATCTCCGTATTTTTTTTTTTTTATATGCGCAATATAAAGCATCAAAACGAGCGGTATGTAATTTGTAAATGCCGAATTAGGCCGCTCAGAAACCGCTCATCGAGTTTAGATGACTGGGATTCGCGGGGCTCGTGAGGCCAATCAATAGAGAGCTTCCCTGAGGCGCGCGCTTTTTTTTGTTGTTTTTTTTTCTTCAGCACGTCTATAAGCTCTGAGTAGGCCGCGGAAGGCCGCGCTTCCTGGTCGCTAGGCGGGAAAGAGTCAGCTGAAGCAGGCCCGAAATCCTCGGAGTCGGACGCCGCGGTGTACAGAGATTTTTCTAAGATAAGTCCCGCGAATCCGCGCACGCTGGCTCGGGCGAGAAAGGGAGAGAAAGGGCGAGGCCCGTCTGCTCACTCTCCATCGCCTCGAGCTCAACATCCGAACCCCAGGCCGCGGATTCACGGAGGGCCTAGGCCGCTTCCGGAGCGCGACGGGGAAAGACGGACGTACTTGAACAGTTATACATATAAGCGCCGTAAACCGCATCGCACGTGTGAGAAACATAAAGTTAACACTCTTACCGTGCGGGTCGTCACTCGCGATGAAGCGAGAACACGGCGGCTGGCAGCGACAAATCCATGCGCTCCACTGCGAGGAGAACATCGTTCCACTATCGCAGTCGCCGAAGTGCAAATGAAGAAGCTCAGCGAAAACAGTCCGAATATCGGGCCAGAAAAAAACGCAACAGAAGGGCTGATATGGCCACTTCGTGAAGGCAGAGAAATCTGAGGAGCAGATGGCGCGTTCGCCAGTATAAGGAGGCGACGTAAGAATGAATTGGCGTGATTCTATAAGGGCTTCAGACAATTGGCACACCCAGAGGGCGTTCCCAATGCGTCAAAGCTACGCAGCGTCGAGTGAACCTATGAAAGAGAACACTAAATTTCAAGGGATGTTACCTCTTGCAGAAACGAAAGTAATAATTTCATTGTACCATATCTCACATCGTCCTTTACAGCATGTTGTGTGTTTTGATACTCGAGATGGCTAATGCTGTGATAGGCCGTATATGTTTGAGCCCAAGTCACATCCTGAGACACTACAGCAATTGGAACAGTCCATTTAGTGTGGTAATTGCTTTTGCTTGCTTATTTGCTTAATTTTTGGCATATAGTTTTAAAGGTACTGCTGTTACTGGTTGTATTATTAAAGGCACTGCATGTACACAGGTATTTACTGATTTTATTAGCAATGCTTAAACAATGATACTCTTGGTGTCTTATTGATAGTAAACGCTGGTTTAACGTCTAAACACTGTAAGATTAAAAATAAATGTACTCACCTGCATTGCATCCGATGACAGAATGCTTAGCATTGCTGTATCTTTCAATGGAAGTAAAATATTTAGAATAATTCACAAAACAGTCCAATGCAAATTGTGAAGAACAAACAAAAACTTTATATTTTAGTCACTCAGGCACATTGTTTAAAAAACTTCAGCCATGCATTTCTAATACTCGGATCTATGCAGAATTTCAACAGCAGTATCGCTCTTGTGATTGGTGAACAGACATGAGTTGTTCAGAACATACTCCTTGATTATGTACGTTGATGACACATGTTAAGGAGCATGTCGAGGGGATTTTTAAATCACGATTCTTCTGATTTCAAATCTTGGCATCATCAGAAACCTGGGAAGTTAGTTTTGAGTTCTGAAACTTGCAGTATGTTTTCAATGTAGAAGAACCTTCTTCTGTATATGTGTAAATAAAAAAATATTACACACATATTTATGTGTTAAGAAAGGCATAAAAATAGCAAGGTTGCATGTTTTCCCCAATTTGATTGGTTAAACTCACTTCTCTTCTAAGCTCTCCTTTTGTTCACTTGTTGTAGACTCCTAGATCATAGTTTTAGCTATCGCCTATGACCAGTTGCAACATAAGCATATATAGTTTAACCATTTTCATATTTCTTAACCACTTTCGTTATCCCTCTTTCATGTATTTCATCAAGTAATAATTTCATCCTTTATCAAAGATTTCGACCACAGAAATGTCTGTGTATTTATACAAGTCTGCTCTTTGTTAGACTGGTTTTTGTAGCCCTGTCCCATTCTGTAGAAGTACAATACTACATTGACAAAGTTCATGAAAGTGAGAAACATCTGTGTAAAACAAACCATCTCAGTCAGAAGAAACTGAATCCATTACCAAATCCAGCACTGTTTCAGAATTGTTTGCGATGTTTCCATATCTGTGTTGTTACAGGAGGGAATGCGATCTAATGATTTTACCACAACTCTGACCGTCTTTGGCCTGAAACCCAGATCAGGTAAAGTGTTATCCCTATCTTATCACAAGTTGTTGTTTTTTTCTTTAACTTTGTGATGGTATTGCCAATGCTTGGCAGAGCATTTTCTTTTCAGTGTATATGAGTGATGAAAGTTGTATTGATGTGCTAGACAAAACCTTCTTACAACAATTTCTAGCAATCACACTTCAAACGAACAAGCATCATGTCTGATGTCAGCTTTGAATCTCTGAACTACATTAACAGTATTGTTTCCACAGACATATTTTGAGACTGCATTCAAATCTCATGATCTGTGTCTTAATTACCTTTCTTTAACAGGAATTTCTTTGGAAAGATATTGTCTTGAACTGTGATATTTCTTTATCATTTCTTTTTATTTTCTCATGATGTTGCAGTTCAGTGGAAAGCACAAGGAAGGCCAGTACTTCCTGTCTCACAGAAATACAATAAGAATTTTGCTGCACACAATAGTCAAACCACGTTTTGCAATGTTATCAGTCTCACAAATGCTTCCTGTTTTATCACTTATGCCAGATATATTTTTAAAATTATCAGCAGAAGGACGTCAAAAAGACAAAACATGCTTCTCTGTGTTTGTTGTTCATGCAAATAGGGCCTCATGGCAATAAGACATACATGTACACATCAGTGTACTAAGTACTCTGAAAAAGGAAGGGAAATGAGAAGAATCATTGTTTTGGCCTTTTAATGGCCATGTAAGTCTAATGTAATTTCATCCAGTAAATAATTTTCTGACCTAAACAAAAAAGAGCCTGAAAACAAAAGAGGGTAAAGTCAGTATCTGAACTTACTTCACATGAGAGTGTGTTAATGCACATTTTAACTAGGGTGGCAACAACAAATTAATAATAAAAAAAATATTGATTATGGAGCTATTCTAAATTAAATTTCATTATTAATCATTCAGAATTATTGTTTATCTTTGAAGGACCACCATGGGAGACCTCAAAACTTAGGGCCAGATTTACTAAACAGGGCAAATTCCAAAACAGCTGCAGATGGGCGTGGAAATTTCTGTGGCTGATTTACTGACAACGCACAAATTAAAGAACACAGACACAACATCTCATTTCCATAATGATCAATGCAATCTACCAAGCGCAGCGCAAATTAGCGTATGGATGTTTGGATTCGGAATTTCGGAAATGTGTTCTTCTGGCATTCCAAGTAAATTAATATGTGTGGAAAAAAATCCTCTCCCTTCTACCAGTGCTCTCTGTTCTCTTCAGTGCCTCCTCCTAGCAACAACACATGCAGCCATTTCAAGCGCAAAAATGTTTAAGACATGCTTTTTTTGGGCATTAAATAATGGCGCAAATACCAGTAATATGACGAGCGCAAATGTTAGTAAATCATGATGCGTGATTCATTTTAATACTCTCCTCCCATAAATTTTGCGTCTGAAAGGGAGACTCCTACAAATGCATATTCAGTAAGGTCAGACACAAAAAATAACCATGTCCATGCCTTTTCAGCGCTAACTCGTACCTGCATGTTTTTAGTAAATCCTGACAGTAATATTTTAACGACAAAAGACGGTTTGTGCTGGCGCAAACTGTTAGTAAATCTGGCCCTAAAATGTTAGTAAATCTGTTAGTAAATCTGGCCCTAAAATGTAAAAGGGAAATCCTAATAAACAGAAAGAAGACACTTAGTGCCAGATTTAGAGTGCAATTTCATAAAAGCGCAGATGGGAGGGGAAAATTCTGCACGTGATTTACTAACAATGCGCACATGAAAGAACACAGATACAGCCAGATCATTTCCATAATGACCAGCGCAATCTACCAAGAGTAGCACAATTTACCGCCTACTTTAAGACATGCTTTTTTGGGGGCATTAAATAATGGTGCAAATACCAGATGAGCGCCAAAACGTTAGGAAATCGCATTGCGTGATTCATTTTAATACTCTCCTCCCATAAATTTTGCGTCTGAAAGGGAAACTCCTACAAATGCTATGGAAGCCCATTTCTGCCACTGAATAAAAAATGTAAAAGGTAATTGTGACTTTTTATCTCACAGTTCTCATAATTGCATGATACAAACTCGCAATTCTGACTTTTTTTTCCTTAGAATTGCGAGTTAAAAAGTCATAATTGCGTGAGATAAACTCGCAATTGTGAGACATAAAGTCGCAATTCTGAGAAATAAAGTCAGAATTGTGAACTTATATTGAGTTTTTTCTCGCAATTCTGACTTTTTTTCTCTCAAAATTGTGAGATATAAACTCACAATTGCGAGTTATAATGTCAGAATTCACAATTCTGAGAACATATCAGTCCCCCCCCCAAAACTGGACTTTAACTCGCAATTGCGAGTTTATGTCTCACAATTCTGAGAAAAAAAAGTCTGAATTGTGAGATATAAACTTTATAAATCGTAATTCTGACTTTATAACTGGCAATTGTGAGTTTATATCATGCAATTCTGAGAAAAAAAAGTCAGAATTGTGAGTTTATATCTCACAGTTCTGTGAAAAAAGTCAGAATTGCAAGATAAAAAGTCGCAATAACCTGTTACGGGGCTGACGAGACGTGAGACGTGCGGATCCATATGCAAAGCTTTATTCCAAGACATGCTCAACAAACACAAGCAGGGTCGGTACACAGCAAACAGGTATGGCAGAGGCAAGACAGAGCAATCTGTGGAGCTAGCGTGGGTCGATGATCGGCGTACAGTATCCAAAGGGGCAAGGCAGAGAGATAATCCAGAAACGAGAGCAATAATCCAAACGGGGGGTAAACAGTGTCCAAAGGGTTAGGCTAAGGGTAAATCCAGGAAACACGGGAAGGAATAAAACACAGGACAAGGCAAGACTATGACTTAGACTGGGGCTCATCATCATAAACTCTCCTTGGAGAGTGATAAACGCTATACAATACTAGGAGCTAACACAGAATGGCACGGTAAAGCAGCTAGCGCTAGGGGAGTGCTATACGCAGATCAATACTCGGCGCCACAACAGAGCAAGTCCATGGTTTAAGTAGTGTGTACATGAATGAGAGTCAGCTGTGCGTGATGAGCGCAATCAGTTGTTTCATTGCAATGGGTTGTGGGAACTGTAGTCCAGTGTGCTGTGTGGTGTAAGAGTCCGTGTGGTGAGTGAGTGACATCTGGTGGCGAGTTAACGGAAGAGCATGGCCAGGATTCGTGACATAACTTTTTTTAAAAAATTTTATTCAGTGGCGGAAACAGGCTTCCATAAATGCATGTTCAATAAGGTCAGGTGCGAAAATAACTGTGTCCACGCCTTTTCAGCGCTAATTCTTCACTGCGTGCCAAAAGACGGTTAAAGCTGTTAGAAAATCTGGCCCTTTGTGACCACATTTAAACAGTGTAAAAATTCAACAGTTTATCAGACTCAAACATCAGGCAGGTTAGTTTGTAAGGGAAAGTTTGCAATGAAGAGGAACATCATAATAATGTTGACTATGTGTCTACTACTCAGCATTCTCTCGTGGAAATCGTCAAGACTTTAGCTCCACAGACCCAAGCTTCACCATGAGGAGAAAAATGGAGCACCTCAGGGAGGAGATGGAGCAGATCAGACTCTTGCGACAGGTCAGAATTCCACTGTAACCTATCTGGCATGTTTGACAAAGTATAAAGGAAAATGATTGATTCATATCTCTAGGGTAAACCAATTGAAGCTAATTAAACACATAGATAAACTAGTTCTGTTTCTCGGTATGTCAGACCCTGATCATTTTAGCCCAGAGGTTTATATTGGTAAAAGTTCTTTTTAAATTTATTATTAATGTTGTCAGAGTCCACATGTCATAACAGTGCATTCATGCTTTCTTTCAACAGTTTTCTATATTACTTGCTCTTTGTTTCTACATGTTACTGGGAGCTGTTATCAACAGTGTTATTTCTACTTGTTGAGTCATGATGTCAGAATGGGAATATATATTTCAGACAATAATTAGTACCTTGTTATCAGACAGGGCAGGAACAAAAGTTTCTTGTTCAATTCTGAGGAAAGGAATGAAGATTAGGTGTTGAAGTCACTATATATAGATTGAAACCACTTCACTTCACTTGTGTGCTTCACATGAGGAATGGTACTTGTGTGGCACACCATTTGAGTTGATGCCTATGTAGAGCTTTCAGTTCGGTTACTTACTGTATAGGGTTCCACTTCAGTTAGAATGCTGCCTTAGATGTTAGCTCCCTATGTAGGCATTAGGCTGCTCAAAAGTTAAAAAAAAAACTGCATCTATAGGGCACCTATAAACTTGCTTTCCATGTAAGAAGTGAGTTCTTGCTTGTCATTGCTAATGATTTCCAATCATGTCCAATTTCAAAACCTCCACCTCAGCTCTGTGCTGTCCTTGGTGCTGAAGGGCCACCCATGTGATAGCCGGGTGATTGTCTCTCGACATTTAGCAAATGGATGATTCTTGGTTCATGTGACATAACTTTCATCAAATGAAATAAACGGTGTTTGTGTGTGTTCACAGAACCTCGAGTCTAGGCTAAAGGTTTTGTTGCCAGATGATGTGGGTGCTGCTTTGATGGATGGTGTTGTTTTATGCCATCTGGCTAATCACATTCGTCCTCGTTCCGTAGCTAGCATTCATGTACCATCCCCTGCTGTGGTAAGTTTCATTTAATATTTCATACAGACGTCTTTGGATATCCTTTTAAATCCAATCATATTTTCTGCACTTTAAGTGACATTCAATAATAAATATTCAGCATTCCAAACTAGCACATAAATTGAATGTTGTTTTGTGGTTCTGTTTGGTGTTACTCTTTATGTCCACAATCCCTCTAACAGCCAAAGCTGAGTATGGCCAAGTGTCGGCGGAATGTTGAGAATTTCTTGGATGCATGTAAAAAGCTTGGAGTGCCACAGGTAGGATCGAGTGTTTTTTCCTTATACAAATGCATGACGATAAATCAGTATCAAATTAATATTTTTCAATAAAATCACCTAGCTTTTTCTTAAAGGAGTAGTTCACCCAAAAATGAAAATTCTGTCATTAATTACTCACCCTCATGTCATTCCAAACCCGTAAGACCTTCATTCATCTTTGGAACACAAATGAACATATTTTTGATGAAATCCAAGAGCTTTCTGACCCTGCATAGACAACGCAGCTGAAATATTTTATGGCCCAGAAAGGTAGTAAGGACATTGTTAAAATAGTTCATGTGATATCAGTGGTGGAGTAATGGCTGCTAATATTACTGTTTTTCCTGCATTTTTTATCAAATAAATACAGCCTTGGTGAGCATAAGAGAGTTGTTTCAAAAATATTAATAAATATTACCGACCCCAAGCGTTTGAACAGTAGTGTATTATAATGCTGTAATGGCGATTTTATGTTTGTTTTACCATCTTTTAATGGTCTTTTTTTAATGGGGTATTATAGATTTATAATATCTGCCATTGATCTATATTTATGCTTACATTTACTTGTGTTTATGAACAGGACAAGTTGTGTTTGCCACATCACATCCTGGAGGAGCGAGGTCTGGTAAAGGTTGGTGTCACTGTACAGGCACTGCTGGAACTTCCATCATCAAAACCCAACCAACTTTCTACCATGTAGCATCGCTGGATCATGGGACATCCACTAGCATCCCTTTACCCTGCCTTACCACCTCATCCTCACTCCTCACTCTCAATGCTGATCTTTGACCTACTATGGGGAGGTCATGACCCTTCAACCTTTACAACTGTGGTGAACAGGCTGGGTTCCCCCTACCTCTTATAAGCCTCTATGGAGGGGTCTAGACATTTTAAAGCTCCAATATTGTGCCCTATATGAGGGAAACTGTAAATCTTAAAGCCACACATTTCATTCTGAGGGGAAATACCTGTTTCTACTCCACAACTGGAAATGCCGACTCTCCCCTCTCAATGCTGGACACCTCTGTCTCCTATCATTTGTATCTCCTTCTCATCTGTCTCATGTTCACTCTTCTCTTGGACCGGTGAGCCCCCAGTGGGCGAGGACAGGAGAAAAGCCTGGAGCTATCTGGCTGATTCTGGAGCAGAGGGTAGATGATATATCAGTGTCACTCCAGCCCTCTCCTGTATGAAGTCACTTAGAGCTGTCAAGCATCTTGTTACATTCTGATTGTTGTTTCCTGTCTCTTTGAAAAAATAAGTGGGGCAGAGATAGTATTGATGTGCATGTAATAACAACCAGACCAGCACTGAGGACATCTGGAAAGGACAGACAAAGGTGTTGGCATAAATGTTGATGTATTGCAGTCCGGTGAGTCATTGGTGGTGCACTAAAAAGTAATCATATCTGTCTGCATGCCTGGACGGTTTTAACAGTGAAGACACTGCTCACGTGCCCACACAAGACAAAGGCTTTTTTGTGTTCTTTTACGTACATGCCAGTGTTGCCAAATGCTTGACTGTTTTTCTCACAGGTTGTATTTTAGTGCTTTACTTCTCACAGCCTGCATGTGCCAGGATATCACAACATCATAAAGTTTTGCACGTGCCAGTGTAATTGCACTGTGCAAAAATTTTGTATGTTGTGCAGGTCTGGGCATGTACGTAAAGTTTCAGCACTAAAAAATAGGTCAATTAAAAACATTTGCAGAACCTAATTATAATTACAGAGTAAGAACATTCCATTAAGTAAAGATGGGCATTTGATTGTTTGGTTAAATTCATAATCAACTAAAAACTCTTTCTTGGAAAAACAAATCAGAAGAGTATTTGATATTTGTAAAATTGAATTATGTTAAGTAAAGGATTGATGTGAAAGCAGTTCATTCACCACAGTAAACTGAGAAGGTTTATAGAAATGTTAAAATATGTACAAATAGTTTTAATTTGTTTTATCAGGGAATTTATTTATTTACCTTTATGTACTTTTGTATGTTTTATTTATTTCTTTGAGTTCTATTTAGTTCTTTATCGACCTCTGAAATACCTTAACTGTATTGTCCAAAAATCAGCAATACTGTTCAGAAATTCTTGAGCGTTATATATTAATTTCCAAACATGGAAATCGGGGCAGCCATCTTAACGGATTGTAGCTTTGGAATTTGCTTGCAGTCAATTTCTGCATGACACTGTGTTTACATGCACACCAGAAAGCCGGTTATTGTGAGGAAGCTATTTTTAGAAGATCGGATGCGAAATCAGTGTTCACATTTACATGTCCTGTTTAGTGCATCGACTGTGCATGTGGTGCATCAGCAACTGCTTTTTCCACACATTTACTTTACTTTATTAGACACTAGTCAGGATAGCTCCATATTTAATTTTTAACAGGAATGAAAACAAGACTGTGAGGGATTGAACTTCCATGCATTCAATGGGTTGTGCTGTTGTTTGAAGGAATAATTCACCCAAAATTAAAATTCCATCATTAATTACTCACCCTCATGTCGTTCCAAACCCGTAAGACCGCTGTTCATCTTCGGAACACAAATTAAGATATTTTTGATGAAATCCAAGAGCTTTCTGTACCTGCATTGACAGGAACTACGTTCAAGACCCAGAAAGGTAGTAAGGACATTGTTAAAATAGTCCATGTGGCATTAGTGGTTTAACCGTAATTTTATGAAGCTACGAGAATACTTTTTGCGCACAAAGAAAACAAAAATAACGACTTTATTCAACAATTCTTCTCTTCTGTGTCAGTCTTTGGCACGCATTTAATAACATACTGTCTGTTCATCTGATGAAACGTCTTTCAGACAAAAACTTTTAGGAGACAAATGCCATAAAACAGTAATGAATGTTGCAAGTTGATCAATTTCAGTGCATGGACAATTTAATCGCCGCTTGATATTTGCACAGAAAACCTTTTTAATGCTCTCTGCTATGCTCAACACACTGTAAAAAGTGGTAAGTCGACTTAACTTAATCACTCCAAAAAGTGATAAGTTGACTTAACTTAAAAAAATTGAGGAAACCCGTTGCCTTAAAATTTTTAAGTAAATAATAATAATAATAATAAAAAAGATAAGTTAAGTGAATTGTCAAGTTCACTTAACTTATTTTTTTAAAATTATTATTTACTTAATAATTTTAAGGCAAGGGGTTTCCTCAATTTTTTTAAGTTAAGACAACTTATCACTTTTTACAGTGCACTTTCTGTCAATCCCACAATTCACCGGGTGATTGTGAAGCTTTACTTCCATAGGAATGAGTTGAAAATGTTTGCTCCGCTCTGCACAAGTGGAAGGTGCATGTACTGTAAACGTGAATGCTGTTATGTCCTAAGCCACTTTATGGTGTGCATGTAAGTACTGTTGGTCGAACACTTAATATTTGTGATTGTTCACCATGTATATTCCTGTGAAAAACACATGTATTTTTGTCTCTCTTATTGCAGTTGTGTATAAGTAACGACTTCCAACACTTGAAAGTTAGACTTCTCGGAAAGTTACACTTGAACGCCTCATGGTGTTTTGAAGAGAAAATGTCGTTCATTGATTTATGCCTTTGAAAAAGTCACAGTATGCTTAACTGGCAGCAGAAGCAGCTGTTGACAACTTATCTTTGGAAAGGAGTTTTAGGACCCAGATTTACAGTGATGAGTAACGTCTCACTTCCCTATCATGCTCCACACAGCACAGCAGATAGGCTACATCTGGTTCAGTGCCAGAGCTTTGTGATGGATGGATTGGTGACAGTAGTTCCTCAGGCTTATTGCCTCCTTGACACAATCTCAGCCAAGAATGAAAAAGGTTTTCTACAGGTTACAGGTCCTGTTAACATAATGTTTCTGTTTTAGTTTCACAGTCACACCATCTAATTTAGATGTTTCTACCTGTTTAGCTTCAATATTTATGACACCATTTCCCAATTAGGCATCTGTCACTCATACACTACCACTGTCATCACTTGCAGAACTACTGAAGTAGGTCGCCTGCTACAAGATATAGACTGCATACTGCATGATATTGTTTTATTAATACGCTATAGTACTCAGTATGCAACAGTGATTGAACTGTAGCAGAGAAAATCATTGTCATATGACTCAAATTGACCAATGAAATGTTGAAACGGGTTTCATGACACTTATTGCAAAGTAGGAAACAAGCAGACAGCTCATACCAAGTTTGCACATTCACTCTGGTCATTGAGAGTATGAGCCATTCTCATGTTTTATTTCTTTCCCCATCAAACTCAGTCTTGGCAAAGCTTTGAAATAATCACTCGTCAGCTCTGATTCTTATTCATGTTGATGAGAGACTGTTCAGTTTGTAAAAAGATGTGTTGATTAAAAAGTAATAGACAGGGGATGCCTCCTACGCAGTGCGTACTGTATGTATAAATGTTTTTGTATGACAACTGGAATGCATGTCTGGATCATACCATTATTCATGTACATAATCTATGTTTCAACACATTAGAATGTTTCCTTAAAAAGGAAACCAGCCAAACATCTCAAAATACTGGAATAAACTGACCTTTTACAGTGTTTTGTTGTGTCCTGATCATTTGCTTTGTGCTTCACTGCAGGAACATAATTATTCATGACAGGAGGAGAAAATACAGACCCCCTCTAAGTGTCAAATTATAATAAGCAGTGCTTAAAAATATCAAGCAAAGATGTGTGGCATGAGATGTGACCACTCGACATCCACTATATTATTAATGTACTATGAATCCATTTCCAAGGAAAGCTGTTGTCTCTTTTCCAGAGAATCATCCAAGACAGCGAGTCAGGAAGGACAGGTTGTGCTCTCTGAAGTTACTGGTGAACAAAAAATTAATAGCAGATGCTATTAACTTGTTTGCAGCTCTATTTTGAGGTCAAATCAGTGTAGCAGAATAACTTGAATGAGTCATTCAAATCCTTGTCCAATACAGTTTGTATTTATGAAAGAGGTGTTTATGGGATATGAACCCATTCACTTCAACAGTAGCATTTTAACAATCATGAGAAAGTTTGTTATTGCAAGCTAATTTAACTACTTGTTCAATTTATGCCATCAGGTATTTGAGATCATTCTACATGTGTACTGCTACATGTACTGTGTATTATTAAGTATTATTTCGTATTAATGAAAGAAGAGCAAAATAGAGATAGACGCATGTTTCATGGTCTATCATCCGTTAATAAACGCTATAAACTTGCTGTCTTCTATAGCCTATACATTTTAGAAGCTGTGCAACTGGTGGTCTGATTAATTTCTCATGCAAACAGGCATGTTTTCCATCAGCATAAGACCCGGAGGGAATATTTTAAGCTGAAAACAGAAATGTTTATACTTGTGGGAGCTGAAAGACTCAGAGCGCATATTCAACATAAACATTCCTCTTGCAAACAGATTTGTAATTTGTAAAAAAAAAAAAAAAAAAAAAAAAATTGGCTGTATTTCAGCACATACGGGGAAAGTGAATAAACAGAGTAAACCAAAGTAAACACTTAGCTTAACTGATTCACAGAGAATGACACACACGCACACACACAGAGAGAACACTGGAATAACACGACTGATTTATAACAACAAATCATTTCAAACAGCTCTCGAGCGATCAGTGAAACATTTCACACCAAATGACAAAACCACAAATATTTTAATTAAAACTTTCAATGGAATTCATTAACTTGGCAGTGCGACGTGTATGCTATAGCCTACTAGAAAAATATTGTAACTATATACTAGGTAGGCAGTCTCTCTCTGTCTCTCTCTCACACACACACACACGCGCGCACACACACACACACACACACACACACACACTGAGTCACACAAGAGGGTGCTGTATCCAACAAAATCCGAGAACGTTAAGCCAAGTTCATTCAGACCATCCAAAGGCAACTATATGGGCTCATACCATCAGGATCTTTCTATTAGAGAACAGTGACAGTGAGTATACTTGTCTACTTTGTTCTTTTTTGCTGTAGTACCTTTATCTCTTCATCATATGTGGATATTTTGTCTTCCTTGTTTCTCAGCACATCTTCAGATCTTCTTTAAATAGGTTGAATTAAGGTTAACTGAGTGGCATTTACTGAATCCACTCTATAATTCTGTGTAGTTGTTTTTGTGTGTGCGGATATCAACGTTTATGAACATTTGTGAATAGTTTATCACAATAACAGTTTTTATTATAGCACAATAAGGCAAATATGTTATAATGTATATATAATATATTCAAAACAAGAGCTCCTGAAAAGAATACAAATAACAGAACATACTATGATGAAACTTTGGTCATTATATATTATACATATATAAAAATATATAAATGTGAACGTCTTGATATTGAATATCTAAATAATTTTCTATATAAAGATTTAATACCTTAAGCATTTTAAACATAATGAAAATGTAATATCTGTGTATTTTTAATATTATATTAAAAATAAAAATATATTCTGTTGATGTAACATCATTAGATTCTTACAAAAAAAAAATCAAAATTTGTTTGTTCCTTTTTATGCTGAATTTATAATTCGCTTTCCCTTCTATTTGTAATATGTGTATAAAATCAGATTTGAGAATGTGTTAAGGGGATTGTTCACTGAATCATTTATTCACCCTAATGTTGTTCCAAACCTGTATGAATTTCTTTCTTGCATGCAACATTAAAGATGTTTATTTGAAATATTTATTTTTCTATCCATCTAATGGAAGTTAATAGACACCAAACTGTTCGGTAATCAAAATTTTTCAAAATGCCTTCTTTCATGTTCTGAGTAAATAATGACAGGATATTCATTTTTGGATGAACTGTCTCTTTAAGGCAAAGAACTAATGAAATACAAAGTGGTGCAGAACAGCTGTTTTAAGGTCAAGATGCCAAAGAGCTGACATGATACTAAGCAGGCTATAGCAAACTGATCTAGGGAAATAAAGGAGCCACACCTTATGCGTGAGCGTTTAATGTGTGAGAGCAGTTACTTATTTTCCAACCACACAAGTAAAAAAGACTGACAACAGCGTGGGTGACAATGCACTATTTTATCATGAGTGTATATCATTGCCACATTACATCACCCTAAAGTTAGCAAAAACAAGTGCGAAGAGAGACAAGTGATGTGAATGTTTAATGCTTTATTCCTCTCTAGACACTGATGATAATCCTTCAGAAGAACATGCTGCTGAATAAGTTTCCTGCATGGCTCTCTGCATTCGCTTTGCTTTTGCTGACTCAGGAGCCTGTCTCTACATCAGAGGTCATTGCCTGTGGAGTTGCGGGTAAGCTTCCTGGCTGATTCCACCTAAATGATAAAAAAAATGGCACAATTCCAGACTTCTGCTCATTCCGTAGAGTGCAGAGAGAGAGTCAAACATGACTTTTATGTATAAGCTCTAATAGACTCTTAAATAGAACAGCTAAATATAACCCTCTTTAAAAGGTTCCATATAATGAACCAGCTTTCATTAAGTGCTATAAACAATCTTTTACGAATAGTTTATTTTAATTAATATCTGTTTTATGTCTTTTAACCCTTTCTTTACCTGGTCTTTTTGTAGCCTCATTTAAAAAACCATCAATTAGGTTGTTTATCAACATGAGAAATTGTAGTAAAATGACTGAACAATTAGTTAGATTAATAAATGATCATTGACAGTGAACATGAATAAATACACAAAGAAATAAAACAAAATAGAAACAATGAAGGCCAAGTTCCAGTGAAATATCTTCATAGTCATCTATGATGTCTTGATGTCTAATATCTGTATTTTGGTAACTGAGTGGCAGTTTCTCTCTGCAGATTATGAGGTTGTGGGATGTGACAGCATCTGTCTGAGTAGAGGGATACATATGAGTTTAGAGTCACAGTGTGCCTCTTCATTTGTTCATTTGTCAAAATCAAAATCTCTGTCACTAACTTGCCTAGTGGAGAAGAGGAGAGAAGTATCCTCAGCTTGGTAATAGCTGATCACTAAATAAATAAATGAAAGAAAGAAAGAAAGAAAGAAAGAAAAGAAAGAAAGAAAGAGAGAAAGCCGTAATCTCATGCTAAGCAAATTGTTAACCTATTTCTTTAATATTGTCTATATTGTCTTTAACATTTGTGACGCCGTTTCCTTGATTGCTTAACTTAATGACCAGACAGGGAGGCTTTAGCATGACTTTGTGTCGCAGATCACTAATAATTTGGTTGAGTTCACTGGATTTCACAGCTGTTGCCCCCACACACACAAAAACAGCTTGACTCATGGGATTAGATGGAATTTAGAATTCCAGCTGGATGTTTTTTTGCAGGTGCTTGGTCTGTCTTTAAGCCAAGAATTGTTAGTGCAGTCAACATTGTTCATAGACATACAGTGTTTTTTTTCCCCACAGTGGATCCACCTGTCAATACTGCGATAACAGACCCTGGCTTCCTGGGTTACCTCAGTATCCACTGGACTCGGCCACCTGGCCTTCAGAACCTTACAGGCTGCACAGTACGATACCAACTCAGATACTATGACACCTATGAGGAACGATGGAGGGTAAGAATCCTCGAGAACTCACAGAACACACCACACACAGTCTCAAGCATTTATACATGTTAGTGTATTTTTTACTTCATGCATGCCACACATGAAATGTTTAAAAAAAACTATGCTATGAAGAATTCTAACTTAATTTTGTGGTCATTTCTCTGAAATTGTTCTGACATCACATTACTAAAGCTTTGTTCATTCTTGCTGGATAAACCTACTCTAGTATTTCACCATTTTTGTGACTCATTATCAGCCAAATGCATGTTTCTTTCTGAAGTTTTGTACTTGTTATACACTTAGTGCTTTAATCTAAAAAAAAAGATGGTTCAGAGCCAAGTCAGTAAATATGCATTTGTCTCTGTTCATAAATCATGGTTCAGGAAATGTCCTACACAACCACTTAGTAAATTAAAGACAGTTAAGTGTTCCATGGAACTCCTTAAGATTCAGTCTGAAACTCCTCAGTCAGAGCTAAAATCTGGGTTTCATTCAATGCAACCCCTCAGAGAGAACAACTCCCTGCGGGCGATGTACTTAGTATTCAGAGAGACGTGTGTTCTAAAGCATCTTCAAAACATAAGCAGCTTTTCATGCCTTATGTATACCGATAGTATACTGTTATTCTTACAAACGTAGTGATTTATGACTCAAAATGTCCCTCTTTTTGTGTTGTACAGAGTGTTCGAACTGTCAAGCTGACTTATGCTGCTCAGTTTGATCTTGAGAAACCAGTCAAGGTGAGAATACTCACTGTGCTGAAGTGTGCCTGTACCAATGGGACAGAGGTCCAAGGGGAGGAGAAAGAGTGGGTCTACACACCTGAACCTACAGGTAAAGATTCAAAACCCTATTCCACTCCACTGAAGCGAGCAAGAGCAAAGATCAACCATACATAGTGAATTGTGATAGGCAAGGAATCTAACTAAAACCCTAATTTATTCCTTACATTATTTGCTTCCTTTAAACATGCACTCAGTAAGTTAATCACAATCATTTTATCTCTAAAAATGGTTACTTTTGAAAAACATTTTAAAAACAACCACTGAGGATATGAAGACTCTAACATTCATGGTACATAGTAATAAATAGAGCCCTTCTTTACAAATAGCAGGTCATTTCATTGTGTTTGGAGATCACATAGTTGAGTTACTCTGTGATTCCTGTTATTGATACTTTTGCTGGCAAAAAATATTCATGGCTGGTGGGAAATAGAGCATTTCTGCAATCGCGTTGGTAACTAAAAACGTGTGCTTTTTTCATTGCGAGTATCTTATTGTAAGCTCCAGATAACAAAAATATCAAATTAGGGAAAAAAAAGTCAGACAGACTGCACAGGAAGACTTAACAAATATCAGCAAGGCCATGCAAACATACTACATTTGCTTAATGCTGCATTCATGCCATGTCATAATTACTGTAATTTCAAGATGACAACATGTGGCTTTTTACTTGGAGCTGTTCACACCCTTGAACTCAGAACTTTGGCACAATGCCTATAGCGCCTAATGAATCTGATGTCGTCAGGTGGTACAAATTGTAGCTCTCAGAAAATTCACAATTCACAAGTTGTAATTACGAGTTCTGCGAGGACGTGAATGCTTTTTACAAGTTGGTATCTCATAATCACGGTAATACAATATGGCCTGAATGCACCTTAATGCTGCATTCATGTTGTACTGGAATTTCAAGATGACCACACGTGACATTCTACTTGGATTCGGAACTATCGCACTATCAGTACCTAAATATAGTGCCTAATGAATCTGAGGTGGTCAGGTGGTACCGTTTTGTGGCTCTTTAATATGTCATGAGTCGTGACAGATCGATGTAGTGCCTCAGTTCAAGTGGCATGTGAACCGATCATCTCTTCCTCTTTACTAGTTATAGCATGAAATAAATATGTATGACTATCAAAATGTATCTTGTTTCAACCGTGTAAATACGTCAATACACACTATTTTTCAATTTCAAGTTCAAGTCCACCAACGTTAATCTACTCTGCAGTCTGTTCAGAGATTGTCTCACTATGGGGAGATAAGAGGGTCTGTATTACTGTTGGAGAAAGTGTTTCGGCTAACTTGGATCACATGTCCCTTAACAACAATCACATTACAGCCTTGCCGTCATTCAATTTCAGTCAGAATTTTATGACACTCAATCGCCATTTAAAGGAATGAGAAGTGTTGTAAACTGAATCCCACCTGTCACAAGAAGTCAGTGACTTCTCTTATAAAACAGCATGTTTTCGTGGTAAACTCTAAAAATAGTTGAATTCAAAAGTATTGTTTAGTGTAAAACATGTTAAAGATTAGCAGGCTGTCGAGTCATTAAATTACAAGCCGTTTCCTCTAAAAAGCTGTTTATTCAGCGTAGTGAAGCCTCTTCTCCACTGACATCCATTCAAACAAAACAGCCTCTGGTGTCCTTTCCCAAAGGGTAAGCGTTAGCATTAGCCGTTATGCTTTTTTGGCTAAATGTTGCAGACTCGCCTTGTAGTGGCTTTGGTCTGGTTTGTCGGACAAAAATGGCAGATTCAGCGTTATGATTGGTCAGGTTGCCTGTCAATCAAATTTCCTGCAAAAGGCCAATTCTCTGGACATTTAAATATAAGTGGATTATTTAAATATAAGTAATTACATGAAAATGTAACCACATGCACTGGCATACTGTAGGCTACGCAAATATTTTCCACTTATCGGTTTCCAGCCTTTTCAATCTAAAGTATATTGCATAAGCGAAATACTAAAAGGAACGAAAAATAGGAACATGCTAGTTTTCATTTTCGGAATATGTCCTGTTTTCAAGGAAAGTGCTTTTGAGGAGTGGACCAACTGTTGCATGATCAGCTCTCATGATAGGCCTAACTGTCTGTTGGATTACACGTTACGTTACGTTATATGATAATAGCTGCAAATTTAATTGATTGAGCTTGAGGATTAGCCTATTGTCATTTAATATAATAATTGTTATCACCTGTTAAAATAAACATGTTATCACCTGTCTCAGGTATGGCTGGATCACGAATAAGAGATTTTCATTGTATCTACTATGGGAAGGAGTACATGGAATGCACCTGGGAGTCAGGACCCCTCCAACCTCCAAATTCACAGCACTACCTCTATTACTGGTGAGGACGTCCATGTGAAATGCTGATTACAAACACCATTAAAACATTCCAGATGCTTTCACAGATGCATTACAGGCTTTTTCACTGTCTGTGCCTCAGGGGGAGCAGAGGACAGGTTGAAGCACAAGTCATTTTACTTGAATGTACTGAGTAACCTTATAGAGTTCAGTGTTCAAATTCCAAAGTTTCTGCTGTTTTATCTGTTCCACTGAAAAAGAAATGCTATGCTCACTAGAGTATTCAGTACACACGTTTGTTTTTGGCAAAGTTTAACATAAGCCAGTTTGGTTGGTGGTCATGGTTGAAACACTAGGATCTGATCACTGCATTCCAGAGCACTACAGGTCAAGACAGGTCTCCTTAGCTGGAATGATCAAGTGTCTAGTTCTTTCTATAAATTTATGTAGCAGGTCAACAGAATCTTCAATTTGATGTTAAAATACGATTTAAAACCCAAACATCTGTTCATACTCTGAATATAGACATAATTTCTCTCTAAGGTCAATCGCATGCGTAATTTTCTTTCTAATGATATCTAATGATGCACATAGAAACAAACAAATCAGTTTTATGTTGATATTCCACATTTTGAATAATAAAATAAGTACACTTAAAGACTCAGCTTGATGAGTAAATGTATATCTGTTCTTCCAGGCACAGGGAAATGGATGAAACGAAGGAATGTCCAGAATACATCATATTATCTGAGGGTCGAAGGGGATGCCGGTTTCCTCGAGAATCCCTCTTGGAGTTCTCTAAGTTTAATTTATGTGTAAATGGATCCTCTCCAGCAGGAAGTCTGAAAATGGCCTACTTCTCTATTGAGGTCCAAAACCATGGTAACTACAGACTGCTTTATACCTGACAGAACAAACTTCACAATGAGTCTATACTGCAAAATCAGCTAATTATGGACATATGGTCTGACTCGGAAGTACAAAACACATTCCTCATTTTCTTCTCGTTTTCTTTCTCTTGCAGTAAAACCAGCAGTGGTCTCCTCTGTGCACATCTCAGAGATTGATGGAGAGCTGAAGTTGGATTGGTCACCACATAGCGGTCAGGTGCCAGAGCACTGCTTGGAATATGAGGTGGAGAGCAGCACTACGATGGAAAGTGGCAAAGAAAAGCAGGTATTTTCATTGTTCTGTTTTTCTTTCTTCTATCCAATGCAATTAGATGTTTAAAATCATCAATAAATAGTAGTAAAAATAAGCATTATCCTCAGCTCTACTTTTCATGCTTTTGTGGTTGTTGCTGCATATTTCAGGTGTCTCACATTTTAAACATGCAGTTCAGATTATAGAGTACTCATGGGCTGATAAGAATCTGACATATTAGATAAGGGAAACATCCGAAATGCCTTCAGGAGAGGGACTGAGGAACACTGATGACAAGACTCTCAAAGTCTTTTTATAGCTTTGTAACATCCAGTAATTTGTAAACAACACTTGTCGATATGAACAACTGCCACTCATTTGCATTTCATTCTGAATCTTGGCATGCACTGTCAAACCAAGATTTGATTTAGCTAGCGTGCCAATACAAACAGCAAAAAAGAGCCAAGAATCCAGTCTGTCAAAAGCATCCATGAGGTCTTTTTTCCCCTTCAGGAAAAGATGGTTCTTCAGAATTTAGAGGACACATCTTATGGCGTCCCGAGAGAGGCGGAAAGTGAGAAAACCTGCTTTCGAATCAGGTCAAAGGTGAACATGTACTGCGCTGACGGAGGATTTTGGAGTGACTGGAGCCAAAAAAAGTGTACAGGTTAGACCTATTGATTTAAGAGTGTTCTCTCATTCTGATTTTGTGAAACTTTTATAATTGACGTGTTTATGAAGATTTAAAGATAGCGGTTGTGTTTAATGTGCTTTTTTTAGCTCTTGAAAATATTTATGGTTAACACATCCAAAGATGTTAGAACATCAGAAATGATCCGTAGATTGTAAATAGTCCTTTCCATTTTAAACTTCTAATGTTAGATTGATCATTCATGTCTTTTTCCTCCTGTCACCATCAGAAGATAAGGAAACTCAATACATCCCAAAATGGACATATCTCAGTCTGGTGGGCCTGGTGGTCATTGGCATTGCTGGAGTCATCATCCTCTGTCTTTCATTATGGATATTAAAGAAGATGTAAGTATATGGCCGAAAGATTTATTAATGAATAAACAAACAGATGCACTTACAGATTCTTCAATAGGTTAATTCTTCATTGATTTTACATTGACTCTAAAACTCATTTCTATTCCCACAGTTGCATAAAAAAGATCAACAAAAAGGATGCGCTTTATACTTTATACAAGGAGAAGGTCAACAAAACCATGCCCACTATCCTCAGCCCCATTTTCAAGTGATGCTCCCAATGACCGGCTATGCTGAATTACCGTTTACCGTTTTACTCTAGACTGCAGTAAAAGCACACTACTCGGAGAATCAAACATGAGAAGTGATAGCTGATAGAACCAATAGTCTTGTGGAATAGGTATGTGGAGACCTAAATGAACCACAGCACTGACCCGAGTCTATGAACCACTTTGGTTTCCAAGACACTATATTACTATGTGATGTGTTTACGCACATATCATGTGTTACTTAAAGTTACTCAAAGATTTTTCAAATACCAATGATCTTGCCAGTTTAGCCAATTATTTTTCAAATGCCAACGATCTTGCCAATGAATTTTCAAATGCCAATCATCTTGATATTTTAGCTAATGATTTTTCAAATTCCAATGATCTTGCCAGTTTATCCAATGATTTTTCAAATGCCAGTGATCTTGTCAGTTTTATTTTCCTATCAGCTTTTTTGCTGTTTCACTTTGTTGTATGGCTCTTTCAGTATTTGAGTTTATTTTACTCCTGATTACATAATGAAGAAATCAGGAGTAAAGAGTATTCATACACTTTGGAAAAAAGTGCAAACTTTTATATACATTATTAAAATCAAATTTTCTTGAATTTATATTCTGTTTGTGTAAGTTTTTACAACAGATACAATCAACAAGAAGTCTGTAAAACACCCACAACCCACCACTACAGTGTGCACAGATATGCAGTTACAGAACATATTTCCATTCTTGTTCAATTCCTAATCAGAACATCAAAGCCCTTCCTGTTGATCATCATCACTTCCTTTGCTGACTAAGCCTGGTGAGTATGTATGGTGACTGGAATGGTGATGTTTGGGTGGGTCATCAAACAGTATAGTACAAATGATGCACTGCATTACCTCCAAGAAACAGGGAGTCACTTCATTCATAGAATTATCGCTCATGCAACAAGCATTATTGTTTTGACAATGCTCTACATTCACGTCATGAAGCCACAGTTCTCTAACAGTAAACCAACTTACCGATGTAATATTGATGGATCCTAGTGTGGTATCCACACCCTGCTTACTTGACACAACTTGCCTAGAAATAAGAAGTTATTAAAGGGATAGTTTTCCCAAAAGTGAAAATTCTGTCAGCATTTACTCACCCTAATCATGCCAATACAAACCCGTATATCTATTTCTTCTGTGAAACAAAACAGAAAATGTCTGAAAAATGTCTCAGTTTTTTTTTTTTTTTTTTTTTTTTTTTCATTCAGTGATATTGTTTTGGACCCTGTTTACTTTCATATATGGACAAAAAAGATGAAAGTTTCTTGAAAATATCTTATTTTGTGTTTTGCACTTTTTGTGCTTTGTCAAAAAGCCTATTGTTTGCTGGCCAGTGTGTAGCAGATCTTTATTTGAGCATGTCTAATTCATTGATTGAATTAGGTATTTTCATTCTTGAATATTTAATTTGCACCATTTGTGATCTGTAGTATTCAAATAATAATAATAATAATAATAATTTTGTAACACTGAATTAAACATGAAAAGACTGAAGTAGTATTTTCTTATAAAACATACTTGTTTTATTTACAATTTCAAAAAACTTTTTTTTTTTTTACTGTATACAGCAGTATATAATAAATAACTCTTTGTTAGAGTATTTCCATGTTGAATTCAAGTTGGGCCACTTATTGATATGTCAAAAATGCTCTAATTGTCCCAAATTCATCGTAATTTTGTATCAAATGTTTAAATTGTGAAACTGTACATTTTTATAAATAAATAAATAAATCTTGTACAATAGTACGTTTGTGTTACTATAACCCAAGCAAGTATATGGTCATTGAATTCATCTTGTAAGGCAGGTTCCCACAGAAGCCTGCCTGGAACTTAACATAACTAAAGGTTTGTGTTTGTACTGTAGTTAACAGTCATATTTGCTTTAAGGATGGAATGTACTGTAAATTGACTGACAGCAGTGAACATTATCAGTGAAGTAGTAAAGCACACCCTCCTCATTGAAACGCCAAGTTGACTTGAACAGATAAAGATCATTAATACTGTTATCCTCTATTCAACAATCTCACGATATCAACCTTGATAATAGTATTCACTCGAGTAAGGAAAATGAACCAAGTCATTTCCAAGGAAAGCTGCACATCAACCTTGACCACCAGCAACCATGACAGTGATACATAGGTGGCCATTCATCAGAAAATGAAAGACAAAAACATAAGTGAAATTGTGACTAAAAATGAGCCATCCAATGTGAATACCACATTACACTCACCACGTATGATTTGATTCATGAGATCAACAATAAAAAATGAATGCACACTATCAGTGATTTTCAATCCTGTTCCTCGGGACCCACTGCTCTGCACATTTTGCATGTCTCGCCTCTCTGACACACTCATTTGAGTTCATGGAGCTCTTTCCTAATGAGCTGATGTGTTGAATCAGGTGTGATAGATGAGGGAGACACAGAAAATGTGCAGTGTTGGGGGTGCTCACAGGACCGGTTTGAAAACCACTGGTCTACGGCATCTCCCAAGAGTCACACAATCAAACTCTGAGAGTTGTTCAGTAAATTAAAGAATGTCTATAACTATCTATCACTATCAAACACAATTGTGAATTCTACAAGCAAAAATGTTTAGGTGTATCTCCTCTTCCAGTATCCCCAAAAAGTCATTCTCCAAGTGACCCCAAGGACCCAAGAGAATTCGGAAGCTGTCTCTGTAAGGAAGCTTCAGATGAAAGTTTCTTTTCCACCATTACAGCGACATGCCACAAGCTGACCAAAAAAATGTGAACTTGCTAAAGTTAACTTGCACCACCACAATACCGTACTTTGAATCAATAACTGAATTCATAGTGGAAGCAAGGCCTGCCGTTGACCTCTGGATCATCTTTCCAGTAGATAAAGCCACTTAGCTGTATGGAGCTGTAAGCATTTCCATGAGATCATAATTAATAGATTATTGGTAATTGTCCAGGTCAATTAAAAGTTGAAGTGTCCATAACATGATTCCATTTAGATTTACATGTTTTTTGAAAAGTTGAGCATTGCAACCTAAGCGCATGAATACAATTGCCAATCAGAAGCATTTGAAATAGGTTAGTCATTTTTTTCCTGAAAAGGCAGAATGATTCATGATTATTTGAATAAATCAGGCTATTGTTAACTAAAAACACATTAAATAAAATAACAAAATATAATTGTTTTACGGGTATTCAATGATATTTTCAAAATAATCTAATTCATGCTTTTCTGAGACTGCTGGATAAGGCCTCTCTAGGCCTACTTCAAAACGTTTACTGTGACTCGAAATGCCAGGCTAGTTTAGCTGGCATTTCAGATGGATAACATGAAAACACACAAAGAAACAGTCTGACGGGCTGCCTTCATCTCATTTATAGGTAAATTATCTGGTTTATTTAGCTACTTTGTGTAGGAATAAATGCCAGCTTAATCCTGGCTATTGAAAAGGGGATCAATTCCTTTATGTTTATACTTTAAGTGTAACTGTCACACCTGAGTAGTTTTGAATAATGATATTACGCCTGATACCTAGGCTTGTATCGAGAATGTCATTTGCAGTGCTTCGAGAAAGGCTTAACTTTGGCGGAATCCACTCAGTCTGAAGACAGTGGAAGAGTTTATAGATTTCCACTGCCTTCCAGTCATCATTCATCACTTTCACCCTCTTTCATCCAGTAGTGACTCCATATTTTCCCTCTGTTCGACAAAGTAACAAAATTGAGAAATATTATGAAACAATACTGAGCATAAAAAAGAATTGATTTATTTGTTTTACATGTGTTTACTATGTGAGTATATATGTTTAACCATATAGCGCACATTTTCGCGCTATCACACACCTGACCTGACAATTTTTTCCTGCACTTATTTGGATCGACCAGCAAGTGTCCCTAGCGTGCATTCAAAGCCTCGAGAAATGAACCACTTTTCAACACATCTGGCTGGACAGCTTCAAAGTTTCATGAAGCTTTATCTTGCCACCACTAAGTTTTGAAGATTGTTGCGACGTTACACGGGAAACAGCGCTTTTCTGTGTGTGAAACAAAGAACGCTTATGATATATGCGTGGGCGTGATATGTTAAAACAACTTTAGAACCCACTAAATTCCTGTTCTGTAGCCTACTCTGTGCAGTCCAGTCAAGTTCTACATGTATCTACTGGGAGCTCGTTGTGTGTATGGAGGCAGTGTGTCATGCTGGATTAGAAAAAGGTCTTTCCAAACTGTTGCAACAATGGTAGCAATTCTCTACAGTATGATGCAACATTAAAATTAGCTTTCGTTAGAATTACTGAAATAGCAAAACCATTCTTTAAAAGGGAGATTTGACCGGGGATTGCGTACTTTTAGCTGTAAAGTGTATATTCTATGTTAGCACTGTGCATAATTTATTTAAAATTTGAATACACTTACTGATTCACTGAATACGTGTATTCTGCTCTACATAAAGAATATGCAGATTCACACATTAAGTATTTTAATGTAAATGATACTAATTACCATTAATAATCACAATTACAATAATCGACAGTCGTATACAAATATCACAAGCCCAGTAAGCGTGTAGTTGATGATTTAATGGTAGTATAACGAAATGTTTATTCTTCATTGATGTTCAGGGCTACAGCACCCTCCGTTGGTGACTGATTATACAAACCATGCAGAGAGCTCCTTATTGGTCAAATTTCTGAGGCTAGTTTAGGTATTGGGAATGTTTCTGTCAGCAGGGGGCAGCACAGGACAGATAATATGTCCATGCTTCACACCCCAACCACATTTTCACAGTGGTCATAACTCATAAGTCATTTAGTTGCTTGAAAAATGCTTTTGTTGTGGTTGATTAGGCTTCAGAACCACAAAATAATAAGCATTGTATTTTCCTGTTATTCACGTTTCTTTCCAGGCTGTGGCTTGTTCTGGCAGTTGTTGTTGTTGTTGATGTTGTTGTTTTAACATGAGTGCCATTGGAATTTCTGTTATGTTATTCTGGTTATTTGCTCAGCCACTGGAGACATATGTTAAATCATGTAATGAACAGACCAGGAAGTGTGAAGGCAGGATGTAGAAAAGGAAGGAAGGGGAGGACGAAGGGGTGTCAGTTATAGACGTAGGAGTTATAGAGTTTGCAGATGTTTTTCTTGTGTGTTATTTTTGCAATGATTACAATGACATTCCAATACAGTGTCATTTTTTGCTTACAAACTCTTTTCCAGCAGCAACCTAATAATAAAAAAATAAAAAATAAATCCACCATGTCTGAATACTCAGGTTCATAATGTGACATGATGTACTTATTCAGGACTACTCATTTCAAACTTTTGTTTATATGGATGTTAGTTTAAGGTTACATTGTAGTGGAAGCAGTGAAATATCTTTTCTTCTGTTTTGTGATGTACACCCAAGTGAAATGGATCATTACTTGTACAGTCCATTGTTGTTGAGTAGATAGAAGCAGATCTGATAGGAGCTTGGCTGGTTGTAAGAAAGGGGCAGGGTTTAAGCGAACTAAATGACTGGAGAAGTCTGGCATACAACACCAGAGAGAAGTTCACCAGAAGATTAAGTTATGGCACTGAAAAATGACTATATGCATGGATGAATTGCTCATAATAAGATCAATAACATGCATTTAAAATACAGGGTAAATTTCCCTATTATTCCAACCTTAATTTAGAGAGTGTTGTGCGTTATGAGTGTGTTTTGGCTTTGTTTCAGGAGGCATGCCAATGAGTGAAACGGTGATCAGCGTGAAAATGGATAGTATGTGTGTGTGTACTTGTCTGTATTTGAGTGTGCAAATATACCATACCAGTCAAATGTTTTGGACACACTTAACTGAACATTTGCTGATCATTTAATTTAAAAAAAGGAAGAAAAAAAACCTTAGTCTGAAGGTATGGAGACAAATATAAATTGGACCTATATAAGAATTTCCTTAAAAACCTAAAATTTCAATTAAAGGAAAGTTACATTTGTAAAAATTTCTGTTTTACCATATTGTAATTTTTATAGTTTCATTAATAGATTTGTTCTAAAATGTGGGGAAAAGTCTAATGAAGAATTAGAGTAGCTTTAGAGTCTGTGTGTCTAAACTTTTTACTGGTGCTGTGTTAGTCAGGATGAGATAAAAATTACAGGGCATGTCCATGCCTTAATTTTTTTTGCACACAGATTGTTGCTGTTGTTGCTATGGTACTACTGGTCTCTGGACTGAGTGAGAGAAAAATAATGATGGTAGGAAAAAAGCGAAACCCCACCCTCAAGCACCACCTCCAATTTTCCCCATGATTTAAAGCATTTTGCAATTGCTGTGGCATTTCGTGACATTGCTCACATACAAGATCTGCTCCTCTTTTTCTTCTTCTCAATTCTGTGTTCTTTCTTTCACAACTAAAACCTAATCTTTGTCATCAAAAGCAGAAAGCACACACTGAATAAAGAGATGACGTGAGAAACATGTTGGGGTCAGAAGGGTGAGAGAAAAGCTGTTATCTGGCATCTGTAACTGCCAGCATTGTTACACAACTCTCGGTGGCAGAGAAACTAAGCAGAGGCTGGAGAACAACTGAGATTTCAAAATTTAACTGAATTTTATTAGCAAAATCAATTATTAGTCACTCATGTACAATGTATAAAACATATTGAAGTAAAGTCCTAGATTCATATTAATTTTAGATCAGGAAATGAAGCATACAAATCAGATCCACAGAAACACAAGACAAGACAACACCTGACTGTGCAAGGCCGAATTCACCTTATAGGCATTTTGTTCCAATGGAATGCAGCAGAATGCCTTTCTCTGGAATGTATATAGTAGAGTAATGGAATGTATGTCTGTCTGCACCCTAACAGAATTTACGGCAGACTAATGGAAATGTAATGGAATGTATAGGATATCAGCTCATGTGTAAGGAATAGTTGGTTTCTGAAGCAAAGGCCTAGAGCAGCTTTATTTTGAAATGAAAATGAATTTGTAAACTCTGGTTTAAGGAGTGTGTGTTCTGTTCATTGTTATTGTCCAGCTGGGGATTTCTGAAGGTTTAAGTGAGACTACATCTGGTCCGCTCTGCAGATGAGCCAAGAAGGACAGATCACTGATCGTCAGGCCTTTATTGGTTGTTAAAGATCTGCCGAGGTCGACCGTAACCAGTCATGCCCGCCTGCGATGCCCCTTTGTTAGTGCCCATCTGTAGGCCAATTACACTCTGACCTTCTTTCATTTGCTCGTCACTGAACTCCCTCTTGTTCTCCTGGGATTTCCTGATGTCGAGATGAGAATAAATCATTCAGTAAACATATTCTACTGATTAAATGTATGAGGATGGTCATTTGTTTTTTGTTTGTTTTTAAGAACTTCTAACAATTATTCAACAAAATGCATTCAATTGTACAGACATTAATAATGTTACAAAAGATTTCCATTTCAAATAAATGCTGTTTTTTATATAATTCTTAATCATCAAAGATTAAGAAGTTTTTATTGTATTTTGATCAAATTAATACAGTCTTGGTGAGAAGAGACTTCTTAAAAGAAAACGTACAGACCCCAAACTTTTGAACAGCTGTGTACTTTTTTCAAGCAACGTTCTTTTTCGCCAGCAAAAGAACTGCATATTTGTTTATAACTGTCTCTCTCTTCTTTTGTAATAATAATAATAATAACATATTTCTATGAGACACACTTATCTGTGTTTGCTGATTCCATGCTGGACACATTAAAAATGTCTGGCTAAAAAGTGTTTGTAATCATGTTGCTATGACAATAAGCCACAAGTGCAAATCAGCCATTACAGTGGCTTGTTTTTGTTTTTCGGTCACTATGGCAGCCGGGTTCATTTTGCGAACAGGAAGAAGAAACTACAACAACACTCACTTGTGGAACCAACTGGGGTCTCCGCGGTAACAGCCATCATCCTTAGTAACAGCAAGACTCCCTAAAGACATCAGTGTCATTTGCACAGCGGCAAGGTCCTTACCTACACACACAAACATATAGATCACATAGAGATCAATACATGGTGCCTTTTCTAAAAAATAAAAAGTGATTCAAAATATTAATAAATACTGTAGTAGTATATAAAACTGGTAAAATAACACTGTTAAATGCCAGTTCTGTTTTTAATGGCACAAGATGAATCAAGGCAAGAGAGTTAATAATTTTCCATGAACTATGTAAATACGCTAAGATCACATGAGGTGGAAACAGGTTCTCACCCTCCCACAGGTCAACTGTTTGAAACATGTCAGACTTGGTGACCCCATAGCGTTCAGAAGCACCAAGGAACTGAGAGATCTGCTCCATCTGTTTAAAAGCCATTGAAGAACTTTGGATCTTTTTCACAGGCTTTGAATCCTTAGCAAGACTGTTAATCAGCTCACATAAAACCTACAAAGATAGAATAGAAAAATTGATGAAGGAAAATGTGAAAGGATTGTGATGATGTTACAAAGATGGAAGTGGAGACTTACACATCCGTCCTTAAGCCATTGCTGGAAACCTTGTTTTCCAGGTTGAGGTTTTCCTACAGAATCCCCACACTGAGCGACGATCCACTGCACCAGCCGATCCTCCAGCTCTGGATCATACTTCTTGTCAATCTTACTCTGCACCTCACGACTCAGACCATAGGCTGGACCTTTATTTGCCATTTTGCCTGAGAAAACATATACACAAAGAAAGTCATTTTAAAGGGCACCTGTTTTACAAAATTCACTTTTACGTGTTGTTTAAACATAAGCGTGTGTTGGCAGTGTGTTGGCAACCACCCTATAATAAAAATCCACCCTCTCCTTTTTTTAATCCCCATTAATCATAAGCACTGTCTCAGAACAAGCCGTTCGCAGTATTCGTGAAATGTGACTTCACATTTTACAAGTCCTGCCCTCGACTTTTGGCGGACACTGCAGTATTAGCAGAGACACCGTCCAATCCACCATGTTTATCTTCACGCAAGAGAGTTCAAGTAAGAAATGTCTTCTTATTAGAGCTACAGAAATTATTCACTTAAGAGCAGTGAGTGCTTTTCTGTTTTTATGTTATTGTTTGGGTCTTATTAACAGCATAGACAGCAGTATGTACTGTAAATTACGCTGCTGTCACTTAATACACAGATCTAATATAACATGCGATTTCTTTCCGGCTGTTTACATGCACAGACATAACCGAATGTGTTTTTGTAACTTATCCATGTTTTTAACATAAACTTGTGTGTATTTGACTGTTTAAGCGCAATAAGGCATGAAAGAGAACTTAGATTAGTACTCACATTCTGAATGACAGCTGCTTTCTGTGCACAGAAGTTTAAACTGATATGGCTTTAAAATGCATGATTTCAGCACAACAGACATGATAATCAAAATATATTTTTTAGCAGATCATCTGAGGTTTGAGCTGTAAAGGCACAGTCTTATTCTGGAAAAGGGGCGGGGAGCAGCAGGTCATTTGCATTTAAAGATACATGCACGAAAACAGCGTATTTCTGCTTCCACTCAAAATGGCATAATGTGAGCTCTTTAATTTATTTTAGTTTTCATTAGTTTTCCCATTGAGTTAGTTTTAGATTAGTTTTATAGTGCTTTTTTAATGTTTTATAGTTTATTTAATTCAGTTTTAGTTTTAGAATAGTTGTGCTGCCAAAATTATTGTGTTTGCTGATATCATTTAAATACTGGCATTCAATTTCTCAAGGACATCTAGAGTTATTGCTAGTATTATCTAATGAGTGACATTTTCATGTTTAATGCAGGAGGATTAAAAAATAAGTATTTGAGTTTAGTTTCAGTTTTTCCAGTTCTGTTATTTATCACTGGACCAAAGTGCCAGATGTGCTTTTTGTGTATTTAAGCTGCCATGCTATTTTGCATTATCTGTTCAGGCAGGTTTGGTTTTACTGTTAAAAAGCCTGAATCTGTGTAGTCAGAGGATTTAGCCAAGTAAGGAGTATCTAACTGTGATGACTGCCATGCAAATCCCTTTCTCCACAGTAATGCAAAGTTTCAATGCAAATAATGGATGCATTCTGGTAATATACCGCATTTACTGTAGTGTGTAGTCTTTAACCAAGCAGTCTCAATCTCTAACAACAGCACACAACCTCTGAACTGGCAAAGACACAGACATCTCAAATGGTAATCAGAAACTGATGACCACTGAGTGTCAGAAATGCTGCAACCTGCTTTTGTGTCAACATGTTCTTATCACCTTTGAAACTGCTGTTAGGCCATATTGGATTTATCAGGCCTTCATTTGAATTCATTACTGTTTCGGGCACCACACTGAGAACTAAAATGCAAACACAACAGTATAGGCAAACTTATAGAGAGACAAGGTAAAACTCAAAGATAAATTTGTCAAAGTCCAACCCCAAAGTCATCTAAAGAAAACTGTGGCCTGTTTGTGACTCCAAACACTTAAAACATACACACTTTCTTCCTATTTTCTTGCTGTTTCCTCTTATGTCCAGTTTAGTGCATTCAGATTCCACAGCTATGAAACCTTTCATGCACATGTATACTTGTCCCTGTAAATCACTAAACTCACACATCACCACTATGGGCGATACATGCAAAAAGACATGTTACATCCTGCCCTGCCCTGTTTGTAGAAGAGGTGAGGGGTGTGTGTCTGTGTGTGTGTGTGTGTGTGTGTGTGTCTGTGTGTCTGTGTCTGTCCTGATGAATGTAACTCTGCATTTCCCAGTAAATCTCCACCTTTTGGTCCATGTACAAATACACACAAACATATGAGCACACCTGGAGTCTCTGATGCAATCATACTGAGTTACAAAACTCTCTCATAAATGTCCTCATATCTCAAATTACGTAACAATGTTCATTTTATCTGCTATTTGGCTTCAGGCTCAATATCATGCTACACTAAGACTCTCTCTTCAGCTATAATATCTTATAAGAATGAGATGTGGTATGTAAGCAAACACTTTAGATATGGTAAATGGAGAGACAAATAATTAAGAATGACTTTATGTTATATTCAAATTTGTTATGGTTTGTCAAACCCAAAAATCATATTGTCAACTGAGCTTTAACCACTAACACTCAGTCCTCAAACACAGGAAACCAGGGGCTTTTAGAGGAGCTGGTTTCAGTTAAGAACCAAAAGCATTTTTACAGAGATCTGATACTCTCACTTAAATCTCACAAGAGAGAGAGAGAGAGAGAGAGAGAGAGAGAGAGAGAGAGGAGTATAAAGAACAACCCTCATTTGAAGGGTAAAAATATGTGCGTCATGCAGCTAGATTATTATTCGGTTTTGGAGTATGCAGTTTCAGATTGTGTGTGTGTGTGTAAGACAGAGAAAGTTATGACATGGAGAAGAACAAACTTGCAACATCATTAGCTATTGCCAATAAAACACTTTATAGACAGGACACGTAAAAACAGGCAGAGGCATTCAACCGTGTTCTGAAGAATGAACTACAATTATGAGATTTCTTCTTCGTTCAGATGTCATTCGCTGCTGTAGTCAGTTAGTGCCACTAAATCACATCTCTAAATGCTCAAACTTTTTCTCAATCTGTCATTATTTTTTACTAGCTCGCTGTCCTCTCTTGGTCTTGGTGCATATTACATATTTATGTACAAAATCATTTTAACTTGGCAATACATAGTTTTATATGTACAGTACTTACCAGTTTGTGTGTAGAAACCCTGCTCAGTAGTCTTGATATGAAAATGCGTATTCTGTGATGCACACAACGCTGTGTCTATGTGAAAGAGAGTCTCTTCCTCTTTATGACAGAGTTCAGGGTCCAAGCTTAGGGAGTGCCACCTTCATGGAAATGACTTCACCAAGAGTGAGACCAAGCATGAGAAAGAGGGAGTGAAGGACAGAGCAAGAAAGGCAAAAGAGGAGGTAACCACATCCATAAAAGGTCATGACTTTTTTTCAGAATCTCTTTTTCGCCACCATTTTCTGCCCCTCCCTTCATCTCTCATTTTCCTGTATTGCAATGTGCGTCCTTATTTGGGAGAGGGAAAAGAAGCGGTCTGGACAGAGCGAGGAATTTCTTCACATGCCTTCTCCTCCTCTCCGCCCAGAGCAGAGGGAAGAGGGCGAGAGGAATGACATGGCCATGAATGAGAGAATAGCTTGGCATTTTCTATGGGGCTGCTGGTTAGAAGCTTTGATGAAACAGGAAGTCACAGAGAAGACACATGACAACCGAATGAAAAATGAAACAAGGGCCAGCGAATCTAGGACAGTAAATGTGGCAAAAGTAAAAAAAGAGAGAATATCAGACAGACATGCATGCCATGACATCACTGAACAAAGTGAGCTGTACTGATGTCATGATCTGACTTCTGCCTCCATAGTAACACAGAACTGAGTCACTTCCCCTTGCTTTTACTGTATGTCTAGATAGCCTTCTGTTAACTTGTCTATCCTCTGTACAGTGTGTTATGCATTAGGTTTACTTGTTTCCTATGCAAAAATATTGTCTCAAGTTTAGAGTACTGTGTTCTGAGTATAATATATCATATTTATTTGAAAGGGCTTTTCACACTTGATGTAGTTAGCGCTGGGTCATTCTACCTTTGGGTTAACAGAATCTTGTGTTGTCTTGCTTCATGTTTCACACTGCTCATAGTTTACCCAGAGTTAATAACTGACTTTGCAATCAGTTTTTGGACGACAAGCGTAAGAATGAAACAGTCTCTTCTTCACTCCAATAGACATATTTTCTGTCACCATTTGACATTTTTCAAAAAATACTGATTATATGTTTCTTCCTTTCTCTGACTGTACAAAGTACATGAATAAGAGGAATGTGATTGGTTGTCTGTGGCTAAGTGTCTAGCTGTAACATTCTAACACTGCATTTTTCCACTGCATTGTACAAGTCTGCCAAAGCAACGTGGGCCTTAAGTGTTAAGTGCAGTGCGAAAAGTCCTAATAAGTCCTGAATTTTCCATGCAGGGGGTTTTGGACTGATAAAATATTGAAAATATTCTATATATTTACTGAGAAAAGCTTTAAATCGGGGGTTCCTGGATGAACGAGATGTCTGATGTTGGGTGATCCTGGGTGGAAAAGGTTACCTGCAGTAAATAAAGATTATGGCCATGTACACACTGCAGCTAAATTCAGATTCTTGTCCTGTACACACACAGTTCAGTAATTTACAGGAGTGAGAACCGCATTCTACAACCGAATTAACATTGCTACGGTTACAACAATCTCAGTTATTGCAATTTCAAGAGTTAAAGGGTTAGTTCACCCAAAAATGAAAATTAGTCTGTGTTTTATTCACCCTCGAGGCATCCTAGGTGTATATGATTTTCTTCTCAGATGAATCCAATCGCGGAGTTATATTAAAAATTGTCCTGGCTATTCCAAGCGTTATCATTGCAGTGGGTGGGTGTTTCTGTTCAACAGTCCACAAGTCGTCAAATAAAGTGCGCACATCCATAATAAAATGTTCCTCATACAGCTCCGGGGCATAAATAAAGGCCTCCTGTAGCGAATCGATGCATTTTTGTAAGAAAAATATCAGTTGCATTTTATTTTACAGTATGTGTACTTACTTACATGTACTTACAGTGTACTTAAAGTGTACTTACCTCAGAAAGTACTGGTAATATAAGGCAACTAAATGGGGTAGGGTTAGGTTTAGGGGTATGTTCAGGGTTAGTACCTAGTTATTACCTACTTATTGTAATAAAATTAATAAGTACATAGTATGTGAGAAACAGGACTGTAAAATAAAGTGCTACCCAAAATATCCATATTTCAAACGTAATAAAGTCTTTTCTCTCACTTCCGGTATCTGTCGTACGTGGAAGCCATTCCGGCGGATGACGTATGACGTATGCGTCGCACGTGCCTCTGAGCTATGCTAGCCTCGCGAGTTTGTTTACAGGAGCAAAGGAAGCAAAATTTCCTTACTTTAGCAAAGGAAAACCAGTCTCCTCTTGGCTTATATCGAAATCCTCCTACATTTTTCTTTACAAATCCTCGTTTTGTGCTTCTAATTTGTGACCGGCGTTTTGTTTTGCTTTCTCTCCGCGTTCGTCACTAATCACCGAATGCCAACGTCCTACGTCATCCGCTGGAATGGCTTCCGCTTATGACAGTTAGATGAAGTGAGAGAGAAGTATTTATTACTTTTGAAATATGGATATTTTTCTTCCAAAAATGGCTACATCGCTACAGGAGGCCTTTATTCAACCTCACCAACCCCTCAACCCCAACCTGGGTGGGGTTCCCCACTCTCTCACTTACACATTCACACACAAATGATGGTTTTACTACACTACTGTGTATGTATGTGTGTAAAAGTATGTCTATGAGTGAAGAGAGGTCTGTATGTCTTAAACAGAGGCCATAGCAATGACTTTGTCTCAACCAATTGTAGTTTATTCTATTGAACATAATGATAACATCACTGTCTGAGTGTTTGTGTATGTTTGAACGCATATGCAGCTCCGTGGAGCTGTTTTAGCTTTCAGTAGGATAAAGTAAGTATCCACTAAAGATGTTTCGGCCCAGTATGTCCCCACAGATTTCTCTGCCAGACATGAGCTGTGCGTAAACCTGCTCTCCAGCTCTGAGACTGAACAGGACACTCTGTGTGGCGCTGTCTTCTGTATCCTCCCTGTTGTCCTCCCACATAGCGACCTCAGAACGGCCCTGTCTCACTAGTGCCACCCGCTGGTACAAACTCTGTCCTTCAGATCCTTTGTTTGACTACACTGTAGGCTGAAGGAGAAGGAGCCGTGAAGACACCTGAATGAGCCACACACAGATTGATTGCGTGCAGTTTTATGCATTCGTGTGTATGTGATAGAGAGGATATGCATATTTGGTATATGCATCTTACACCAAATTATTACATTTAACATTTGTTCTTAAAAATGTTATTAGTGCATTTCTTAAAGGGGTCATATAATGCTACATGCACTTTTACAAGTTGTTTGAACTGAAATGTGTGTTGGCAGTGTGCCAACCACCCTATAATGATAAAAATCAACCCAGTGTTTTTTTTTAATCTACTAAAATCTTTACCCCTTTCTCAAATCGAGCCGATCTCAGATGCCTGTCTGTGTGACGTCACACGGACGAAGGCCGCTCCCACAATAGTTTGATTGACAGTAGCCTTTTAGCACAGACTGCATTGATTGGTGTCTTACCTCAGACCCGCCCTGAGTGAGCTGTCATCAGTTGTTTCACCGCCGAAGCAGATGTAGACAAGAATGACTCCTAAGCGATTGAGGTGTTTTGTTGTTGCCGAGCGTAAAGCAGAAAGCATAAAGCACCTTAAGTTTTTCCCTTAAGTATGACACTTAAGGCGTTATTTCTCCTTAACTAAGGGAATGACTTAAGGGTGTTGCATACAATCCCTTAAATCATTCCCTTAGTTAAGGGAAACCGTTAAGTATTTCAGGACAGCGACCCAGGTTTTGCAGTTAAAAAAATCTACTGTTGCCATGGACACGTTATTTGTTAAAGCAGATAGCGTGTAAGTTTTCACAGAAACATAACATTTGCAGGGACTAACGTGAATAAATCTATATTTAAATGCAAAGAGACAAGATAGTCATTTTATTCGTATCCAAAATGTGAACATTATGAAGCGCTAAACACTCCTATTCATACTCGAAGCCAGAGGGCGCTGTCGTGCTGAAAGTCCAATCCGGACTCATAGAAGTATCCTATGATGGAATACAGCAGCGATCGCTACAGCTAAACTGAATAAAAAGCAGAGTAAACACAATAAACACGATTGCGAAAATATATTTTTTATGTGTGTTTTTCAAGTCATCACCCAGGTAATATGTAGGAAATTACAGGAACAAAATATTATAGAATATAAATGTGTTCTCGCATGACGCACTCGCGTTTGAGCTATTAGCTGTGTGTAATTTGATTACTGTGAATAAATGCCTAAATTAAAATCTGTTATAAAGTAGCCAATTGTGTCTTGTAGAAGACTTTAGGATTGAATCTGCTCGCTGTGTAACACTTAAGGTGACATTTTCCATACCTTATGTTATACTTAGAAATGATAAAGCAAGGGGCTTTATGTAACACTTAACGGGCTTTAAGGGATACTTAAGAGAAATTCTAAGGGTTTATGACGTTTCAATCAAAGAAACCCTTAAGTGTCATTTAAGGGATGTATGCAACGCCCTAATCAGCAAACCCAGGCGATTTTAAGGGAAAATTACACTTAAGGTGCTTTATGCCACCGGGCACAGGCCCTTTCTCTCGGAACATGCAACACAACTCCTTGTTCAAGCTCTTGTTCTGTCCAGACTTGACTATTGCAATGCTCTCTTGGCAGGTCTTCCAGCCAATTCAATCAAACCTCTACAATTAATCCAAAATGCTGCTGCAATGTTAACCTTTAACGAGCCGAAAAGAACGCACATCACACCTCTGTTCATCAATTTGCACTGGCTACCAATAGCTGCTCGCATAAATTCAAGGCATTAATGTTTGCCTACAAAACCACCTCTGGCTCTGCACCCCTTTACCTAAATTCAGTACTTCAGACCTATGTGCCCTCTAGAAGCTTGCGTTCTGCAAGTGAACGACGCATTATTGTGCCATCCCAAAGAGGCACAAAATCACTTTCACGGACTTTTTCATTACGGAGTGTCTATTTACACTAAGTGCAAATAGTCTTGTTGGCAAAGGCTATTTACACTAATTCCACCCACTAACGTGCGATTGAGCTAGTCAATATTAATAAAAGATCGCCTAGAATAAAGTGGCTAAAGTGCAGGTTGGTAAGTACAGCCTGACGTTATTGTACCTGAGTTCAAACACGCCTTTTATTGTAAACGTTTTTTTTTAAATCTCATATTGCATCAAAAAGGCATTTTTAAATAAAATTATAAGTCAACCAAAAGTTGAAAATATGTATCGGGTAAGGATAGGTAGGTGAGGGAGGGCTTTATTATCCCAATAAGGTGGAATTTAATAAATTATAATTTACACCTTGGCATTTGCACTTAGTGTAAATAGCATCTATCGCTAAAAAATATGCTATTTGCACTTAGTGTAAATAGCATTTAATTGCTATTTACACTGAGTGCAAATAGCCGCTGCCTTTTCATTAACACATTTGACCCTCTATCAATTGCATATTTATTCTCTAACTGTTAGCTTTTCTTGTAAAACTAACACTAGGTTTCTTTTTTCTATTCTATCTACTTTTCTTTCTTTTTTTTTTTTTTTAAAAAAAAACAACCTTTCTACGTGTACTGAGTTAGGCTAACCAAGACTTGTAATAGCACTTCCATGTTGTTGCTCTTTTGTTGGTTTTGATTGCTTCTAATGTCCTCATTTGTAAGTCGCTTTGGATAAAAGTGTCTGCTAAATGACTAAATGTAAATGTAAATATATATATATATATATATATATATATAATAAAAGTGACAAAAAAAAACACTAAAACTTAAACTAAATTAAAATACAGACTATATAAAAATAAAAGCTAATTCAAAATAATAAATACTATAATGCCATATAAAAAATACTAAAATACTACTAAGTAACACTGAGTGTGTGTGTGTGTGTGTGTGTGTGTGTGTGTGTGTGTGTGTGTGTGTGTGTGTCTGTGTGTTTCAAATTTTGCAACATATAAAAAGGTACTGGTGTATTTATTTATTTGTTCTATTTATAGGTTCTATTTTCCCCTTTACATCCTATGGGCCTATATCTTTATATTCTTCTCTTTATTTATGTGTATAATCTATTTCAGTACTACTATAAGTACTCTATAAGTACTTTGGAAATCTATATATTTTAACAGTCATTTCAGAGAAGCTTTGTTGATTGACTCAAAGAGAGAGAGAAATTATTGTGTACCTAGAGCAGGGTTGTATCCATTGCCATGATTAAGTGTGGCATTGCTGTTAGGAATGGGGACATCACAAGTAAAGGGGCCAAAACGTCTAGACATCTGAGACATAGGCCTTCTCGCGGTAAAAATCCAACCCCTCTACAAGCTGCAGTAACAAACAGAAAAACACATGCTTTGGAAAAATTCATGTGTAAAATATTGTCATATCAGATAAATATAATTTGATCTGTGTAAAAAAAGTGGTGTGACCTGTGATCTGCTCAATGTGCGTCTTAAGTTCTGACAGTGCACAAAAGATGTTTTCAAGAGGTGGGTAAACATTTGCTCCTCAAGCTCGTCCATCTGTGCAGCTGCACAACAGCAGCTCTGCTGCCTGGATGCACACTCACAGTTCCAGCTTCCACACGGCAGAGGGCCCTCCCATGCATCTGAAAGAGAGAGGGACAAGGGGTCAGTGCGGTCTAGTTAGAGAAGAGAGGGGAAAAATGAAAGATTCAGACTGCTGAATGCGCTTGCTGCTGCTTGCAGTTCTGGTGAAATGCCTGCTGTCTCTCTAGTGACAAACAGCACAACAATCACACACACACACACACACTGACGACTCCGGCATTCATCTTCACAACCAGCAGTGCTTGAAAACACAGATGCAAACACAAGATTCTAAGTCGTCTTTGAATTTCTTTAAAACGGTGTACTTTTTTTTCACTTGGGTTCCCAATTAGAGTGGAATTGCAAAAATAATATTCACAAACACCCCCTTTGTCCTTCATTGGTCAGTCAAACAGACTGCCCTGCCCTATTTCACTAGACTCTACTGAGGCTCATACTGCTGATAAAACCTTGTCTAACAATGAAGATTACCATATACTGACCTGCAAGCCAAATACTTTGTATACTTAACTTATTTGAGCAGTTGTCATGTGTATGAACTTAGTTCTGTGAATTAAGAATCAGAACTATGCCATATTCACAAATTAATCACTCTTTTGATTCATTCAGACAGTTCACTCGTGCAATGAACTGTTTGCATTGGTTTCTTGGATATTCACCTGCAATTCGTTTTAGGAAACAAGCATTTTAGGTTTCTCCACAGTTAATTGCAGTGATATTCAGAATCTTGCTAGACTTTTAGTCATTTGTGGTGATTGAATTGTTTGGTACAGTTTATTTAATTGCCATCAACCCAATTTATCCTTGCCTTTTTAGTGATTTTTGTGAGAAAACTTCTGCTACGAATCTAAATAGCTGTATACAGTAGATGTATTCTTTTGAATACTCACCTTTTCTGTGACCAAATGTAACCTTTTTCTCCAATCAAACCAGCTTTGTTGTTTTCGGTGGCGTTTAGGTTTCTTCAGATCCTCTGTTAAGTTCACAGCAATCTCCTTACTGGCAGAAACTCAAATGCGTTTTAAACTTATGAAGAGTCCTTCTCACTCACTGTGTGAGGAGGTGTGAGAGCAATGATATCTGCTCTGTTAATTGTTGGTGCTTATAGTTTTCATTAGCGTTGATGTCAGGCACAGAGGGCAGTCCCACCCTGATGGCCATCAGTCCTTGTACATCTGTGTGTGTATGGGTGTGCATACTTTTACGCATCCTATAGTTGCTCTGATGTTAAATCCCAAGGAAGTGCAAAGCACACTCAGATGTCTCCCTGAGCTGAAGTCCTCAATGTCTGTGTGTTTTTAGATGGTGATAACTGATAAAACAGAAAAAGGGACAAGAGTATCAGTAGGGCAGCTGGCTCTGGTTGCACATGTTTTTGTTTGTGTGAAGAACTGACTGATATTATCAGTTATGGGTGTATCAAAAGCCTTATTTTTATTGGGTCAGTACTGATTTGTTCTTTAGTGAGATCGGATGTAGTATGTGTTTGTGTGTTGTGGGTTTGGTTTTATTATGGTTCATCCCAGTGATGTAATTCAGCAACATAATCTGTGTAATGATAAAAATATAAATCACTCAAGTTTCTCAAGTCATAGCATTATCACATGGGAGTATGAAATGGGAAATGAAAGGAACCGGGATATTGTGTGTTAGTTTAGTTATATAAAATATAAACAAATTTATTTATTTAAACTTTTATACTATATAGAACTATATGATTTTGATATTAAATTATTATATTATATTATATATTATTATTATGTAGTGAAATGTCTGATGTATACAATGATATATGTCAGTTTATAGACAAATTAAGTATCAGAGTGAAATCAGAGTTCAAAGTTGTCTTCTATAAAGCAGCCGAAAGTTCAGTTCAGATTCTCATTCAATAGTGTCTGTGCAGTCAAGTCAATAATATTGCCAGTATTATCATATGTTCCCAACCTAAGCAAGCCAAAAGGCCACAGTGGCAAGGAACCTAAACTCAAAAAATTGATTTTGAAAAAAAAAAAAGATTTGTTTGGAATTGCCCGTTATTAATTGTGAAAAAAAAAGTTAAATGAAAATGTCAGGATTTTGTGTGTGTGTGTGTGTGTGTGTGTGTGTGTGTTTGTTTCGACCTTTACTTTTTCTAGATGTGTTTCCACAAGGCTGTTGATGTCGGACTGTTTTGTTTCAATTATGCATCGTATGATACTACAATTATAAACCATGATACTAAAATTATAAACATACAACATACTTGTAAGTGTTTATAATATATATATATATATATATATATATAATAGACATTTTTAAATTTAGTTTACAATAATTAAAGAGAGGATGGGCATAACAAAATATTTTATATAGCGATGAAATTCTAAAAGAGAAGAAGTTAAAAGGCCACACAATTTTGTTTTTCATGTCAACATTTTATTAATGTTAGTTCAACATCTGTGTCTTTTGCAACATTCTATTATCTTACAATCCGTATGTGTGAGTGTCTAGGTTTGTTTATACGGTTCAGTGTCAAGAATTTAAAAACAAAGTATAGTAAAACCTGTTGAAAACCAACTTCATTTAAATTGATCTACACTAATTTAAATGCTTATACATTTACCAAATCAAGTTTTGCTTCAGATCTAGGAAAATCGACAGGTTCGTGTGATATTTAAGTTTAGAATTTATTATGAAAACCTCTGCATCTATAAGAGCTCCTCACTCAGTAATATTGTTTTTCAAGTGTGTGTGTGTGTGTGTGTGCTTCACTCTGTAGCATACAGCAGAAAACCACTAAATGTGTTATAGTGATTCTGATCATCACAGATCCAGCAGCCAACCTGGAGACTGATGGTAATGCGGTCCCCTGCGCTGAGCTGCACAAGCAGGACGGCAGTGGCTTGATCCTCCTGGTCTTGTTCATAAATCTCCCTAAGTGCAGCTAGAGCCACGCCATTCCTCCTGATACTGGCACAGACAGCCAGCGATGCGCCTGGTGAGCCTGCATCACTGAACACAGTAAATGCCAGGTTATACACGCCTGACCGTGGAACCGTGAACACACCAGTGGAAGAGTTATAGGCCTCTCCAATGTTGATGAAGATGCTTTGATAGACCACATTTGTCGCCGCCCTCAAAGGACCAATGCAACGTCTCTTGTCGGTTAGACCCACGGAAAATGCCACTCGACTGTCTAAAGAATAACAAAAAATGTATGAAATGCATATGCAAAGTTATGACACAAAATAAATAAGGCCACAGATTAGACGCGGTTATTTCTTGCCAACATAATGGTTTTTTTTCTTTATAGTTTTAAAACTGTATTTCATTTTTGTTTTATTTTGCCTGTTTAGTTTGTAAGTGCTAGGAAACAAACGCTTCTCATACTGTGTGTTTTAGGGATGTCAAATAACAATAAATTGAAATTTTATAACAAACCCCAAATCAAATAAATAAATAACACAAATAAAAGAAATCTCTTCCTAAAAACTAAGGCTTTGCTTGTGCTTTTTCCATTTAAAATTAGAGGCAATCACTGTATTTTAATCACAATCCAAAAAGAGATGCTGCATACATGCAACATGAGCCATTTTTAATCTAAATTAGATTGTATCATTTCAAAATCTGAAGCACAAACAGAATGGCTGACTTTAGTTTTATCAAACTATACTACATAAAACGTATCTAAAGAAACAGAAGCAACAGATGGGATGAATGAGAACACAAATTCACTCTCTGACAGCAGGTGGTGCTTATTGAACAGCAGCAATATAGCATTCCCTTGTTTGTTGCTGTAAACAAAACAGCGCTGTGCTTATGAACACTACTTTAATATGCATTATATGGAGGCAAGATGAAAAGAAAATAATACCTTAACTTTTCTAAATACAGTCAATTCCCCTCAGAGACACATTCATATAAACATATATCCCCAACTGTATTGCAATTTGTTTAACATCTCGACTGATTTGAATTGTCACATATTTGTATCGATTTTCAACCGGCTAGGGGTGCATCATTACATCCCTAATGTGTTTAGCCTACCTCTGATGTTTCTCAGTGTGGTTTGTGCTCTGGCCAGCAAATCCTCCAATGAATTCAAACTGGAGTTTAAATGTTGCTCTAACTCCCATTTTTTCTTCTGCATCACACAACAACCACATGAGCTCTGGTCAGTCAGGCACGCTAATGAGAGAGCAATAAAGATATTAGTCACACATGATATCTAGCTTTACATTTTGGTGTATTTCATATTTCTGTAAATTTCCATGTTATTACAATTTTCTGGGAGATTTTCAAAGACTTACGGTTGATGGGATCTGGAGCAAGGGTTTCTCCTGGTCTGTCCCAGCTGAAGGTCTTTTCCTGGCCCAGCACCAGCGGCAACACACAGAACAGCACAAAACCTTTTCCTGATTAAAATGTTTACAGAGGGTAATCATATTCTGTCATAACTTTCAAGATACCATTATCTAGTCTGTACAGCACTGAGTCTGAGTTTGGTTTAGGCTACGCTTTATGGCTCATGAAAACAGAACATTTGTGACCAAATGTATAGAAATCGGTCATTAGGCCAACAGGGAATCTGTCTGCAGAATCCCCCTTTGTTTATTTTTGCTAATTTAATTGTTTTTTCGGCCACCAATAAGTGTGCAGTGATCTCAGCTCTATTAAACACATTTTGCTAGGTTTAAATCCATTCTGTAGGATTCCACAGATTTTTTCCTACAAAATCTGAAAAAAGTTTGCAGATTTCATCAGGGCGAGCTAATATCAAATATAATTTAATATATATATTTATACACACACACACAATAATATTAGATGGTAAATATTCTAAATATTAAAAAAATATTTATTCTTGTTTAAAATCTGTACAAAACATTTGGAAAAACCCTTTTGAAGCTTTTGTTAATTTTATTTTAATTATTATTAATCTCATTCTGAAGCATGTGTGAGTTTCAAATAGACTAGACTTGTAATAAATTAATTGTGGTAAAATGCATATAAACAAATAAAAATAAATAATATTTTATATAAAATAAACTATAACCAACATAAATATTATTCAAAACTTTAATAATTCAACCAAGCAACGTCTTTTAACAGGTGCAATGATCTGTCAAGTTGGACTGTTAGATTTTGCTATCATAATAAATATTTCTTTACAGAAGCAGTGATTATTTTCTCACCTTTCATGTTTCACGGCTGTTTCTGCCTTTTGAGTCTCAGTGGAAGTGAGTGAAAATTGGAGTCTGTGTTATATTCAGCTTTATATCCTGGCAGCACTCCTCCTGTTTTCAAGGAGGGAGAATCAGATTTGTGTTTGTGAAGAGGAGGTGTACATCAGCAATTTTAATAAAAAAATTTTTTTTAAAAAACCTACAACAAGGAAAATGGGAAATGACAAAGGGAAATCAGCTCCTGTGACTTCCCTCAGATTGCCTGAAACACAAAACCCCACTGAGCTTTGCACTATACCGCCACACAATGACACGCATCAATGCCGTGAAATATGATGAAACTGAATGCAAGAATTTAAAGCTGCTATCTTTTCTGAGCAATCAGACGTGCGGTTTTCCAGGAAAGGATCTCTGTTTCTTATTGATTGAAGTCCCAGAACAGCTATTCAAAGAAACACACCACACCTCTGTCTACAATACAATACAACA
>JAFVLL020018419.1:0-17500 GCA_021397915.2 Tor tambroides | reverse complement strand
TATATATATATATATATATATACACATGCAATTTAAACTTTATTGGGTCGCCTTCCTTTTTGACCTCAGAACAGCCTGAATTCTTAGTGACATGAATTTAACAAGATGCTGGAAACATTTTTCCAAGTTTATGGTCCATGTGAACACAAAAGCATTAGGTATGTAGCTGCTGCGTATTCAAGAAGATCAAGGACTGTGATCATAATTCGTAAGGAAGCACATGGTCACGGCTGTGGCTTATAAACAATATTCAAATGGTATTAAGAGGGTGTTGCAGTGTGTGCAAAAGAATGTGTGTCTTTTCTCTGAAGTGCAGGTCTGACAGCTTATCCAGATGGTGGCTCAGCATCCTTTACTGTTCCCTCCCCGGGCCTGCAAGGACACCACTGGGAATGCACAGGGAAGCAGGAATTTTATCATTAAATTCATTGTATTTTTGACTTACTGAAAGAGCAAGGGCATTGCTGCGTGATGTTGCAAACCAACTAGCATTTATATTATTTTTATTTCTTCAACTAAACAAGAATACTAAATGTAAAAAAAAAAAAACCTTAAAATGAGAAAAAAACAGTGAACAACTACCCAAAATAAAATAACAATAATCATTTTAGTACCATCTGTGTAAACAGATTCATTGGGTGCAAGAAAAATGGTCAGGTAATGGAAGAAATATAAATATACGTATACGAACCATGCTGTACAGTGAGTTTCCCTTCATGTCACCAGTCAGTTTGACCTTGACATTCTTCATATCCAGCATTAATTGTGTTTATACTTTACCTGCATAATCCTATGCTGAGTGTTTACAGTCCACACTGTGCTGTAGTTTACTCAAAGAATGCAAGCACTGACTAGACAAATTTATTCTAACCAGTTTTCTTATTTACAGACAAAAGAGTTTCAGATTTCACTGTAGTACATATATGCAGAAATAGAGAGAGTGCCTTGGCTATTCACTTTCATTTGTTAGAATTGTTAGCACCTTAAAGGAATAGTTCACCCAATTATGAAAATTAGTCAAAACTTGTATAACTTTGTTTCCTCTATGAAGCATAAAAGAAAATACTTTGGACAAATGTATTGTCCATGAAAGTCAGTGGGGTCTAATGTTGTTTTCAACATCACTCATACCAGTTTGGAATGACATGAGAACAGATTTTTTTTTTTTGGGTGAACAATCCCTTGCTTTAACATTTGCTATAATGTTGAAATTATGTTCTGAATGATTTTTTTGGAATAGAAAAGCAAGTTACATATGCCTTACATGCCCTCATCTATGTAAACTACTCTGGTCCCTTCCTCCACCCTTCTTTCTGATCTATAAATACGGGTGTGTTCCTGCTTCAGTTGCTCTTTCAATTCACCTTTCTTTCTCACATCTTTGTTTTAGAAAATGGCAGAATCTGACTACCTCGACTACACCTGCCCCCTCTGCACAGACAGCCAGCGAGACCCTGTCACCATCCCATGTGGAGACACCTTCTGCCTGGAGTGCATTAAGATCTACTGGGACCATTCTGACCACCTCGGTGTGTACAGCTGTCCGCAGTGCCAGACGACCTTCACTCCTCGGCCCATACTCAGACGTAACATGCCCCACGTAGGGAACCCGGAGCCTCGGCCACCCCCGCGTGAGCTCACCCCGTTTCCATACTTCAAGCGTGATGCGCTGTGTGATTTCTGTACCGGTCGGCGGAACAAAGCAGTGAAGTCATGTCTGATGTGTCTGGCTTATTACTGTGAGACTCACATCAAGCCCCATTACGAATCAGCCACATTTAAACGACACAAACTGGTGGATGAGACGGGACACCTGGATCGGAAGATCTGCCCTCAGCATGAAAAAGGCTTAGAGCTTTTCTGCCGCTCAGACCAGATGTGCATCTGTGTGCTGTGTACAGTCAGAGAACATCGCAGCCACAACATAGTCAGCGCAGATGATGAACGCACAGAGAAACAGGTGAGACATAAGATTAGAATTGTTGTGAGTAGATCGGGGCAAGCTGTGACAGAGGTCAAATCTGAGAAACTATAAGTCAAAGTGCTGAAATGTGTGTTTTTTTCTAGCAGTGGTTTTGTATTGTGGTTTCAAACATCGACTAAAACTAGAATAACGAAAATTAGAATAATGTTTGTGATTTCAAAATCATAATTTTGTGGTTACCCACATTGAAGTAAGATTGAGGGTTGAACTGTGTTCTCAAAATAATGATATCTTTTTTATAAATGCCAAGTCAGAGAAAGTTGTCATAACTGGTTTAAATGTTATGAAGTTATATTTAAATATTAAAAACTTTATAAAAATATTAAATTCATATTTAAATGACAGTGTTTATTGGCTTAAACAGTGGTTTAGTATTGTAGGTACCAAAACTTGCTCCAAATACAGTGTCCTCCACTAATATTGGCACCCTTGGTAAATCTGAGCAAAGGTGGCTGTGAAAATAAATCTGCATTGTTTATCCTTTTGATCTTTCATTTAAAAAATTCACAAAATTCTAACCTATCACTGAAGTAAAACAATTGAAAGTGGGGAGAAAATCTCATGATAAAATAAATGTTTTTCTCCAATGCATGTTGGCCACAATTATTGGCACCCCTGGAAATTCTTATGTGTAAAATATGTCTGAAGTATATTCCCATTCATATTAAAAAAATTTTAGCATACCAGGGAGACTAGAAGCATGAAATTGTCCAGCTATGACTTCCTGTTCCAAAGGATTATAAATATAAAGAAAACTAAGGCCAAATTCCCTTAATCGTCCATCAAAAGGAATAAAACCATCAATAAATTTCTGATGTGCAGAACAAGATTGTTGAGCGTCACAAAATAGAAAGTTGCTGTAAGACAAAAGCTTAAGTACTGAAAATCCACTTTTCCACAATCAGGGCAATAATTAAGAGGTTCCAATCAACTAAAGATGTTACAAATCTGCCTGGAAGAGGACGTGTGTCTACATCGTCCTAATGCACGGTGAGGAGGAGAGTTTGAGTGGCCAAAGACTCTCCAAGGATCACAACTGGAGAATTGCAGAGATTAGTTGAGTCTTGGAGTCAGAAAGCCTAAAAAAATATCAAACAGCCCCTATATCACCACATATTGTTCAGGAGGGTTTCAAGAAAAATTCTCCTCGCTCATCCAAAAACAAAATCCAGCAAATTCAGTTGTCAGACATGACTGGAACATCAAATGACATTGGCTTCTATAGTCAGATGAAACTAAAAAAGAGTTTTTTGGCAGCAAACCCACTAGATGGGTTTAGTACAAACAGGGATAAAAAAAAAAAGTACCCCATGCCCACGGTTAAATATACTGCTGGATCTTTAATGTTGTTGGCCTGTTTTTCTGCCGGAGGTCCTGGACATCTTGTTCAGATACATGGCATCATGGATTCTCTCAAATACCTACAGATAAAAAAATCTAAAGCTGACTGCCTCTGTTAGAAATCTTATAATGGGCCATGGTTGGATCTTCCATTAGGACAGTAATCCAAACACAAACATCAAAATCAACACAAAAATGGGTCAATCAGTACAAATGAAGTTTCTATCATGGCTGTCCCAGTCCTCTGACCTGAACCCTGTAGAAAATGAGTGGGGTGAACTAAAGAGAAGAAGCACCAACAGGAAGCTGTGAATCTGAAGGATCTGGAGAGATTCTGTATGAAGGAATGGTCTCTGATCTCTTATCATGTGTTCTCCAAACTCTTCAGGCATTATGGGAGAAAGCTCAGAGCTGTTATCTTGGGAAAAGGATGTCGCAATAATTGGGTGCCAATAATTGTGGCCAACATGAACTAGAGAAAGCATTTATTTCACAATGAGATTTTCCCCCCACTTTCAATTGTTTTACTTCAACGATAGGTTAGAATTTTGTGAATTTTTTGAATGAAAGATCAAAAAGATAAACAATGCAGATTTATTTTCTCAGCCACCTTTGCTCATATTTACCAAGGGTGCCAATATTAGTGGAGGGCACTGTAATGTTTACATTTTGTGTTTCATAATGAATTTAATGAATTGTTTCCTGGAAATAAGAGAAATGTTCAATAGCTTTTTACAGAAAAATCTTCAGCGCTTTGACTATTCCAGAGTAAAGAGTCAGCTGACAGCTAGCCCTATTCTATGCCTTATACTCTGTGGACTGTCACAGGTTTGAACACTTTAATAAAATAGTATATTGTAAGAATCATTTAGGATACATTTACACTACCATTCATACGTTTGTAAGATTTTTTTCATGTTATTGAAGGAAGTTTCCTATGCTTACCAAATCTGCATTTATTTGATCACAAATACAGTAAAAACAGCAATATTGTGAAATAATACATTTTAAAATAACTGTACTATACTGTACTATATGTTTGTTTGTGATTATAGAAAGTCTTAGTGGCGACTCAGACGGAGGTTCAGCACATTATCCAGGATCGGATGAAAGAACTTCAAGAACTCAGACACAATGTGGATGTTCTCAAGGTTAGTCCAATCAGGAGAGTCCTAAAGAAGGTTTGGGGCAAAACATTTCTCACTTTTATGTAATTGAAGTGTCATTATAAGTCTATACTTCTTAATTTTCAGACATAATCAGAACAGTTCAGTGAGATACTTTTGAGATATGTGACCCTGGACCACAAAACCAGTCATAAGTATCATGGATATATTTGTAGCAATAGCCAATAACACAGTGTATGGGTCAAAATTATCGATTTTACTTTTATGCCAAAAATCATTAGGACATTAAATAAAGACCATGTTCCATGAAGATATTTTGTAAATAAATTACAAAATAGATGAATTTCCTACCATAATTATATCAAAACTTAAGTTTTGATTAGTAACATGCATTGCTAAGGACTTCATTTGGACAACTTTAAAGGCGATCTTCTCAATATTTTGAATTTTTTGCTCCCTCAGATTACAGATTTTCAAATAGTTGTATCTCGGCCAAATATTGTCCTATCCTAACAAACCATACATCAATGCAAAGCTTATTTATTCAGCTTTCAGATGTAAAAAAATTACCCTTATGACTGGTTTTGTGGTACAGGGTCACATATATGTTGTTATTATTGGTCATTTATTCTTAATGAATTTTAATTAAAGAAAGAAAGAAAGAAGTGGGATTGCAGCCAGTTTGAAACATGATACATGGAATCTTAATTTTAATGCACCTCTGGCAGATTACGTGCTTTTATTTAACTACCATCATCACTCTTCTGTTTCCTGCTGGTCATACAAATTCAAGTCATCAGACAGATAAGATACTATTAAAAGTTCAGTAACAACAACATCTCAAATTTGTCAAAGGTAGATAATGTATTGTTTAATAACATGTACATAGTGCAACTTAAATATGTCCCAGTTATCCCATTCTCTCAAAGGCGCCTGATTTTGATGCAGTGCTCTGTGCTGCCCCCTGGCGGTGTGGATGGATGCTGTTGCTGACTGTTGCACCTTCTCTGCAGGGAAATGCACAGCGGGCTCAGACTGAAAGTGATAAAATCTTCAGTGAGATGTTACAGGCAGTAGAGCGCTGGCATGCTGAGATAAGCCAACTCATACAGGCCAACCTACAGGCCTCCATGGCTCAGGTACATGCTCATTAGATTCAGAGGGGTTAGACTGCTTCCTGTAGCTTTAATTGTAGAGTGTGGCACAAGTAACGCCAACATAATTGGTTTGATTCCCAGGGAGAGCAAGTGCTGATTAAAATCCCCAGCCCCTTACTGGGGAACTGTGGTGAGAAAACTTTTTTAAGTGAAAGTTCAAGTTAATGTTTGTTAGTCTATATGAAACTGTGTAATTCTACAGCTCATACATACTGTAAAAAACTGAGCCACGCTTTGATGAAGCTTTATGCGAGTGTTGAGACGAAGAAAAGTCCTGACCACAGTTGCTAGTCCCTGCCCTCTGACTGTGATAGATTTGATGTTCTGACAGGCACAGGGTTATGTAGAGAGACTTGAACAAGAGATCATGGAGCTTCAGAAGAGAGATGCTGAACTACGTCAAATACTTGATACAGAGGACAACATTCACTTCCTACAGGTAAATAAAATCAAACAGCCTTTCAAATTTAACTGGATTTTGGTCAATCAGAAAGTTTACTTGCCTGACTGGATATTTAATATGGTTATTCAGGAATATTCAGGAAAGCTACTTGTCAGCACCGATTTTAAGTGCCTTCCTTACTTGTGCAGAATTTTCCCACGCTATCTGTTGCACCAGAGCCCATGGTGCCCAAAGTGCTGATAAATCCAGAGTTTTCCTTTAGTGAGATCACCAAGACCATCTCTGACATGAAAGAACACCTGGACGACATCTGCAAAAAAGAGCTGGGAAACATCTCCAAACGAGGTAATCATGAAGACTATATTAACATTTAACCACTGCAAGACAGAGGAACAGACATGAGATTTACCTCTGTTTTGGCTTTATTATTTTACAAATTAATTATCAATTTAATGCATCCTTTCTGAATAAATCTAAATTTATTATTTAAAAAAATCTTGCTGACCTGAGTCTTTTGATCAGTAATGCATATAAAGCTATATTTTATCTACTATTGATTTATGCATTTGTATGACATTCATAACTGTTTCATTTAGTGAGCGACACCTCAGTCTATATCCTGATTCCGAGATCTGGAGGACGTTTGAATGGTGAGAGGACTTCCTGAGATTTCATTTACATTTCACTTTATGTAGAATAAAGTATGTTACAGACAACTCTTGTCATTTATGTACCACATATTTTCAGCTCCGGTAAGAACTGATTTGCCAGAGCCTAAAACAAGACTGGATTTCCTCAAATGTGAGTGTATAGACAATTCCACATCATTAATTCATCTAATTCACTTTACAGATAATAACATATCCCCTTTTTGTTTCTTCTAATTGCTGAATGAGCCTCTTTTCTCAACAATTTCATTTCACAGATTCTTGTAAACTTACTTTTGATCTCAACACTGCCTATAAAGAGCTGGTCCTTTCAGACGGGAATCGCCGGGTGACCCGGAAAAGAACAACCCAGTTCTACCCAGATCACCCAGAGCGGTTTGATGGGTTTTGCCAGATCTTGTGCAAGGAGCCACTCAGTGGAATACGGCATTACTGGGAGGCGGAGTGGCATGGTGAATTTTCCATTGGAATTGCTTACAAGAGCATTAGCCGCAAAGGTAAGAACTCAAACAGCCTTCTGGGATACAATGATAAATCCTGGAGCCTCCTATGCTCAGACTCAGGATACTCTGCCTGGCACAATAAGATGGATAAAGATCTGCCGGGTACAGCTCGTGTCTCACGGATCGGTGTGTACCTGGATTATGCTGGAGGATCTGTGTCCTTTTACTCTGTGTCTGAGACAATGGAGCTCATCCACAGATTTAAAGCCAAGTTCTCAGAAGCACTGTATGCTGGGTTTGGTGTTGGATCATCTGTAACTCTGTGCATGCTGGAGAAGAACTACCGAACATACCACTAATAGGTTCTGGGCTGCGCTTTGACCCTGAGCTCTTTCAGACAGAATCTTGGAAGGGTGAACAGTCAAATTTAAAGAATCATATTGAATAGAAAACCACATTTTATCAGAGTGGTGGTCTCACAAAGACGTTTCAAGGTCACATTTTGCTATGTAAGAAAAGAAAAGAAAAAAAATATTATTTTGCATAAAGAAAAAGTCTACTATTAGGATTCTTTGCATTGTGACTATAAGTATTTTCAGCAGAATTAGGCTCATTTTACCCCCCAACTCTTATTAGTGTAATTCAAAATACATCCTCTCATTCTTACATGAAAAATACTGATACTGCCTTTTAAAGTCAATTAGTAATTAAAATAACGAAGACACTGTGCTTACAGTTCTCACAGCCTTGATTTAATTTCATGTCAACCATTAAATGTAGCGCTAGAAATGAGAATAATCATTTAAATAGAATGGAAATGGGACATTTCTTAAACTTTTTTGTGAGATTCCTAAAAAAAACAAGGTGGCAGTAAATATGTTTAAAAATAAATAACAAAGCAGGCTAATCCAGTCAATCTCTTTAAATTATCTTTTTTTAAAATTATTATTTATTTTTGGAATGAAGTCTCATGTCAAAACCTGCAGCCAATCAAACTTAATACACATTCTGCAATCTTTGTATAGATAAGACAGAAGATGCAGCTACATCATGAGAAAAGTGTGTATTTGAGTGATTATGAACATGTAAATAAAACAAGCCTTCTTGTCATTATTGTTTATTGTTCATTTGAATGGTTTCTAAGAGCTTTTCAGTCACTTCACCCATCACCAGTAAACAGAAATATGTACAGATGAGAGGAACGATCTGTCACTCCTTTTCTTTTTACATGGATTAGAAACATTCAAATGCAATTCCATCTTCCCCTACAGTTAACTGTACCTCTGAACTTTTAAGACATGGCTACACTTGTTACATTAATCCCTAAATGCTGCTCCTTCCTCTCTCTTTCTTGTCTACCATCTACCCCGAGCTGTTACTGTGGCTTTGTTTCCTTAAGCATAAGGTCAAACTAATGATATATTCTCAAATGATCAATAACCATTAACCTTGTCATTTAAAACAGGACAATCTTACTCTGCTCAACAGTATACAGTTAACTCACAGAGGGCAAGTACAAGTAGATCAGGAGCCCTGACTTCCAAAGGAGTCTCTATATTACCAACAGAGGGAACCAATCATCATCATCACCGAAAAATATTCTCGTTCACACCAACAAACAGAAAATTTGAAATGAGCCTATAAATAAGTGATTGTAAACCATAATGCCCCCAAATTAGTGAATAGAAATCAATCTCCACTTTCATAACAATTGAAAACAAAACAGTCAGACAGAACCAGTTAAATCAGATCTGTTTTCTATTATAATTTACATATAATTTTGTATTGTAATATATAGATTTTTTTTAAATTAATGTTTTAATAAGACAAAAAAAGTGTTGTGTTGTCATGTTTAATATAATTTGGAATGTTTGTTAGATGCTTCACAGTTCAAATCATATGCTGGTGTGACTGTAAGCGGTTTGTAGTCTGAAGTATGAAATTTATCTCTAATTCTATTTCTTTGCATCCAATTCAAAGGTTTGAGTTGCCATTTGTATAGCAGAATTCTGTGTTGTCTGTAATTTCATCAATTTCTTTGAGTCAGTGCTCTAAATACTTTTTATCTCTGTCTGACCGACTGCATATCCACCTGTCTATCATATTCACCCCAAGACCCATTTTAGGAAAAGAAAAACATCTACTGGAAAAAAAACAAAAAAAAAACATTGAGAGGTCACCACGAAAACGGTGACACTCCACTCAATAAACAACCAATAGTTGGTGTAGCAGTAATAGTAAATCAACAGGTTTATTAAAAACCATTCAACTTCTCTTCAAAATTTCTTTAGCTAAATCTGGCTAATAATTTAATTTGAAAAATAGAAAGAAAGCCACTATTGTGGAAATAATGAATCTACTCACTAGTGGGACACACAATGTACGTGGTTTGGCATCTTCTAGGGAATTTGGTTCTTAAAGAGATAATTCACCCAAAATTAAAATCATTTTTTCACCCTTATGTCATTCCAAAACTAAATGACTTTGTTTCTTCTGTGGAAGACATTTTACCTAAAGGTATCATATAGGATATGTTGCCTAAACAGCATTCAACTCCACTAATTTTAATGTGTGCACATAAAACACTTTTTTCACAATTTTAAGACATTTTCTTTTTACTCCTCAGAAGAAAAAGTCATACAGCCTTGAACCACCTTAAGGGTACGACAGCATATTCATCTTAAGGTGAACTATCCCTATATTATAACGTACATGAGATGAGCCAATGAGAGGTTTTACTAAATTAAAAGCTGCCTCCATTGTTATAGCTTTAAAAGGCTTTGTGTGATGTCAGGCTTAAATAACTTAGATCCTCCAAGACTAATAGTATCTAGCTACACACTCACATCAGCCTGAACCGAAGCCAGCATACTGACGTCGTACTGTACCTTAAAACAAAATACACACACACACACATAATAGCCTCCACCAAATTCAACCAGACACCACAGTCTTTCAGCTGGAGTTCAAAGGGTCTAATGGCAGAGTAGTGTCCATGTTTTGAGCTACAGCACTCGCTGTCCATTTATGATGACATCATCAAACTCCTCCTGTGACAGACAGAGAAATAATAAGTACTGAAGCTGTCCGGTAAGCATTCTGTTTGTCAGTGTGTGTGGATTTGGCTCTAACCTCCTCACTCTCTCGGTACTCCTCCTCTTCCTCATCGTCCTGGGTGTATGTGGCCCCATGGGCACGAAGTAGGGCCTGCACCTCTTTGTTGGGTCGGTAAAGGGCACAGTAGAACGGGGTGTGGCCTGCATATGAGCGCTGATTCACCAATGCACCAGCGCTCAATAATAACTCCACTACCTCTGACCTCTGACTTTCCACTGCCCAGTGCAATGGAGACCGACCTGACCCCAAATCCTACAAAACCAAAGTCAATGATTTTTAAAAAAATCTATACAAAATTTTGAGCACTAAAATTAATTATGATACAACTGGAGAAGAACCCAATGTTCTTTATATTTATCATATCATTGAGGCACTATTATTGTTTTTATTAACATTTTGAATCATTTTAACATTTTTATATTTTGTTTTTAATTTTAGTTAAAACATTAGTAATTTTGTGTTTTGTCATTTTACTAGTTTTTAATATGTCCATCTTTTTTTTTTTTTTTTACTTTGAGTTATTTTAGTAACTAAATTAAAATGAGAAATGTTACCTTGGCAACAAAGTGAAATAAAGCATTTTTTTTTAATTCAATTAATGTTTTTTTTTCCTTCAAGTAACTCAAATGTTTTACTGGTTTTCATTTTAGTTGCAGTTTTAGTTACAGCTACAATAACCCTTATTTAAATCAAAAGGTAGCTTCTCACCCGTTGATTTACATCTGCTCCTGCCTCCAACAGCATTTTGATGATCTCACAATTGCCTCTATGTACAGCCAGGTGTAGCGCACTCACTCCTTAAAGAGACAGACGGATAGAGAAAAGGACAGGATGCAAAACATAGATATATAAAAAATAATGGTATTTTTCAGAGTGAAATACATTTGCTTGAGTTTGTACCTGCATAATTGGTGATGTTCAGGTGCACCGCGGGGGTCCGTGAGCAGCTGGTCAGCTCTCTCACACATTCTGAGCGAAGCTCTCTGACAGCCAGGTGTAAAGGTGTGTTTCCACCCCTCTCTTGGATCTCCGCACTGGCTCCACTCCACAACAGTGCCCGAACACACTCACTCTGGTCTACGATGACTGCTAAATGTAGAGCGGTCTGAGCAAAGGAGGAGGGAGGGTGGAAAAAGTTAGAGATAGGTTGCCACTAGTGTTGCTATCAGGGCTTGTTTGGTCAGTTGCGGTTTGCATTATTTTCAGAATACAATTGTGTATTAGGGTTTGCTAGGTCTTGGTTTCTGTTTCCCTATAGGTGTATATGCATGAGAAAATTTGAGTTGTACGTGAAAGTTGTTTAGTTATTAAAAAAATAAATAAATAAATAAATATATATATATATATATATATATATTAAAAAAAACAATTACAGGAATGCATAAATCATTAATGATAAACATGGCAATATTCCATAAAAATAAGAACTGGAAAGTTTGCTTTTATGGTGACTTCAACAGTAGGATGAAATCTATTGGTTCATTTAAATATGCAATGTTTTATGCAACAGTAAATCACTGGAAGTAAAGCAATTCTTCTTGATCCACAGGTGCTGGCTTGTCAGAGCAAGTTGTTTGCTTTTCTAGAGGGATCTGGCAACACTGTTGTACATTTACCTGACCCAGGTCATTTTGGATGTCCAGGTAAGGTATCCAGGTGTTGTCCACCACAATTTCTTCAAGCAGGCACTGAACAACACCCCACTGCTCATGAATTAGCGCCAGATGAAGTACCCTGTGAGACAAGAGGAAATATTTACGGCCTAAATCTAATAGCCTTCCAAATTGGGCGCATGTACAGATAATGGAAAATTACATATACTTACGTGTCACCGTCCTCTGACAGAAAGTTGAGCGTGTTGAAGAGCTCTTCCCTTCGCTGCCGACCCTCCTCAGTGTTTGAAACCGCCAGTCTGTCTGTACCTGCAGGCTCGCTCAGGATCATGCTGCCGATCCCGTCGGAGAGGCACCCCACCACAGCATCCTCATTAATCGAGTCCCCTATGGCAGAGTCGAGCCTCTCTCCGCCGCCAATCGACACACAATCCACGGTACTCCTGTTGTCGGGCTCGTCCGACGGAGGGAGTTCATGTATGTCAGACACAGACCGACCAGGTGTCCACATCTGTTCGGCCTCGGTGTACGTACCGTAGGGAACCTCAAAACCGAGCCCGACCCCGCTTAAGGAGTCTAGCCCGCTGTCACACCAGTCCTCCGGGACAGAGTCCACGGCGCCCCTTTTCTCCATAGCGTAGCTCGGTCCAGGCCGTGCATTCTGTCTCCGGAATTCACCGTGAATATCTTGAGTCCCCTCCATTTATATGTGAATGCGCCTTTTAAACGATGTCAGCTGTAACAAGAGAAACTGCCTTTCCTGACGAACAACTGTTGCGCCGTTTTCGCTTCTATCCAGATGGATTCCGAGGGTTATTGATGTTTTTAGGGGAACAAGATGAGCTCTTTCTGGGCAAAATCCCAAACCACAGCGGCAAGCGCTGTCGCACAAGCCTCAGATTCCCTCCATGTCCGGAGCATTATAAAACTACAAATTACTCACCTTGTGGACCGCTTTGTCCAGAAAAGGCCGTCTGGCTGCGTAGGTGTTTTCCTGGGGAATTCCCAAAGCCACTCTCGTAACTAGACACAGTGCGGGACTGAGCATGCGCAAGGCTCAAAACGCGCATGCGTCGCACTCATAATTAATTGTCTGTTACATTAGTTTCTTTGGGAATTCCAACGCGTTGCGTTTGTTGGGGGAATTTCAAGTGGCTATTAATTTGAGCTGACACCAAAAAAACAAGGCACATAAAAGGCGTAGACATTTGAATCGTCTTTTAATTGTTTCTTTTGTATTCCATCTTATGCAGCTTGGGTGAGTTAAAATAATAATATCCAGATAACAATAGGAGAGATTGGAATGTTTTATTTTTGTCTGCTACAATGACAGTAGTTAAAAATGTACAAAATTATCTATAAACTAGAAATTAGTGTCAAGTATAAAGAGTGTTGTTGTTACAAACCACTGCACTACCAGGACGAGTTGTAACACTATATTAGAAAACATAGACTTATAAAAACTTGTAGCAATTAAATTTACCACCCCACCGTGATTTAATTTTAAGCATTTTAATGCAAATGGTAAACAGCATATAGGAAACACTGTAAATCAAAACAGCAAATAAATCTAAACAATAATAATTACATTAAATAATACATGATAAAATATAACATTAATAGTATGTGGATGTTAACTCTATATAGAAATACATTGGAAAGTGTTATCAGATCTCTCGGTCTGCACAGCTATGATATTTCTGTTTTTGTACGTCGCATAGGCTAGATGAAAAGCTGTGGATATTGCCATATTTTAACAAGTAGCCTAAATCTGCTCATGCAAACTATCAAACTATGACCAGATGTAAAATTATAGGTTGCTCTCTGTCTTTTTTCCTGTGGATTTATGTATGTATGTATGTATTTATTTGTTTGTTTGTTTATTTTGTGCTGTAAATATGGTGTTGCACTGTCGTCATTTTAGGAGGATATGGTGGTCATGGTGATTTCTAACTAATGGTGTTACGATTCACCCCATATTACAACACTCCTTAGGCCTCTTCTACCTATATTTACCATTGTCAGTTCTCTCTACTGGCCTTTTTTCATCAAAGTCATGAAATAAAATAAAATCTTACATGGCAGGAAATTTAGTAAGGATAGTTGGTGGTATTTTAATCATTTCCGACACCAGGTGGCAGTGTATATATTAATTTCATATTTGTGTCGCTATCTCTGGTAAACAAAAGAATTAATCCTCACCAGTGGCAGGATGATGTCATTGTTCATGTCTTTTTGGAATCTATTTTGTATTTATTAAGGAAAAATCTGCAATAAAATAAAAACTCTAAATCATAGTACATTTTTGATTTACATTTATATTTTTTATTTTGCAAGAAGCAGGCATAATGTTTAAAATGTAAAATTGTGACTCAGAAAGTGTGTAGGTTCACCAGAAACTGCACTAAAAATGGTTAGAAGCAAGGACACTTTTTTTTCTTCTTTTTTTTTTTTGCCCTGCATTAACATTTCTTAATCATAAGTGCCACTGTAGATTGAGGGAAGGATGATTCAGAGTGACTATGAAACTAAATGGAGAAAGCGAGTGATGAAAGAAAGAGTCACTGGATATGGTGAAAGGAAAGGTGTTTTGAAGGTGACTGTGTGTGTGGTAAGGTTTTGTTTACACTGTGAGGAAAAAAGTCCCCCCAGGAATAGGAATATAAAACCTAAAAGCCAGTGGTCTCTGCCATGAAAACAGTGTAATAAACACACTAAATGGTGTTTAACGAAAATGTTTTTTTTTTTGTTTTTTTTTGTTAAAGTAGAAAAGTTTAAAGCCAGGATTAGGGTTAGATGATATCATTAGCTCAGTATAAAAACAATGAAAACTCCCTAACATGATAGAAAACCAGACATGTGAATGTGCATGGGCATGTGAGAATCCTAAAAGGTGCTGGGCTGAATGGAGCGTTACTGGAATTTGAGGGGATTACTGACAGTTTAAGTTTGCCTCTCCCTCTCTCTGTCTCTCTCTCAGTCTCTGTGTATCTGCATTGCAGTTTTTTCAGCGAGACAGACTCCTTATGCCTCTGATAAGAAACCCACTCTCATACCCATCAATCTCCTTCTAGAAGAGAGGGAGTGTGAGATACAAAAAAGAGAGACAGAGAGGCGTGATAGGCATGTTTTCTCTTTGACTTATAACTTGATCTCCTACCCATATTCAGACACCTCTGCGCCACTCTGTGCTCCACTGCTCTGTCAATCGCTCATTGCCTAGACTGTTTCCTCTCTTTGTACTGTATACCGTGAGCTGTGCTTTGCTCTGTTTACTGTGACGTCCTTTGTGCTGTGGTCTGTACTGTGATGGATGTTCGCAGCTTCTATCGAGAGCAATTAGGAAATAAGATTAGGCCTAGGGATGGGCGATATATCTCGCGCGATATTCATGCGCATCTCGTCAGTAAAGCCGGTTCCTCGATTAGCGCTAAATCTCCATCACCTGTTTTCAGATGGAGCGGCGGTTAATACACAGAGCCGTAGATCACTGAGAAGCTACGCAATATCGAGTTCATTATCGCAGATGAATCGCCTTCAATATTGAACGCGATATTGCGTAGCTTCTCAGTGATCTACGGCTCTGTGTATTAACCGCCGCTCCATTTGAAAACAGGTGATGGAGATTTAGCGCTAATCAAGGAACCGGCTTTACTGACGAGATGCGCATGCATATCGCGCGAGATATATCGCCCATCCCTAATTAGGCCTGCACTTAATTTATGCAGCCTTACAGAGACCACCTATTGATCTCAATATGGGGCTATGTACAACATTCTCCTTAAGAGAAGATGTTTTTTTTTTAATTATATAATAATAGGATGTAATTATTATGGAAGGAAATATTTAATTGATATTATATTTCTACAAATTACTCTTCTCTTCTAAATGCATAAGCGTTAAGTTAGTCCCCCCTTTGCAGCTATAACAGCTTCCACTCTACTGGGAAGGCTTTCCACAAGATTTTGGAGTGTTTCTCCATTCATCAAGCATTTGTGAGGTCAGACACTGATGTTGGATAAGAAGACCTGGCTCGCAATCTCTGTTCCAGTCCAACCCAAAGGTGTTTGATGGGGTTGAGTTGAGGTCAGGGCTCTGTGTGGGCCAGTCAAGTTCTTCCACACCGAACTCATCCAGCCATGTTTTTATGGACCTTGCTTTGTGCACTTGGTCAAGTCATGCTGGAACAGAAAAGCACCTTCTCCAAACTGTTCCTACAAGTTGGAAACATAGCATTGTCCGAAAGTTCTTGGTATGCTGAAGCATCAAGAAAATTTTATTCACTGGAACTAGGTGGCCTAGCCCAACTGAAAAACAGCACCATACCATTATCCCGCTTTACAGTTGGCACAATGCAGTCATGTGCAGGTAATGTTCTCCTACCATTCACCAAACCCAGACTAATGCTTTAGACTGCCAAACAGGGAAGCATGATTCATCACAGAACACGTTTCCACTGCTCCAGAGTCCAGTGGCAGTGTGCTTTACACCACTCCATCTGGCGCTTGGCATTGTACTTGGTGATGTGAGGCTTGCATGCGACTGCCCGACCATGGAAACCTATTCCATGAAGCTTCAGCTGCACAGTTTTTGTGCTAATATTCATGCTAGTGAAAGTTTGGAACTCTTCAGCTATGGAATCAGCTCAGTGTTAATGACTTTTACACTCACCAAGCACAATATAGTTTACTTATGCTTTGGTGCAGTTTTTGGTGTGTATATTCAACTGCAGTTTTTATTGCAATTGAATATACACATATTTTCTGTGTGCATATTGGATGGGTGTTGCACTGTATTAACTATGAAATATGTATGTGTATCTTACACATTTTAATTCCTAGCCTGCCTGCATTGGCCATTCAAAAATGTATATGTGAAAATCTTATTTGTGTGTTAATGTAGGAGTGAAAGAGAGATGGGGTGGTTCAGCATTATCCTGTACTGTTCAAATTTGCCCAGGATGAGCATGCCAGTTATTTAAATGGAAGCGAGGAGCTGTAAGAGATTCCCTCTCTAGGGGTGGGGTTGAGCTTTGACGGGGGGCTGATGGTGAGTGCTGAGCTGCAGACCAAATCTGCTGTCACTGCACTTTTCTCTGGTCATTCCTCAAGACACACACACACACACACACACACACACACACACACACACACACACACACACACACATCGCTTTACACACAGACTATAAGAGGCTCCTAATCTCAGTAACACTCTCAGTAATGTATTAACTCTGAATCGGCACTGCAGATTGCTGCACTGCGCTATATACAATCAACATTCACACACAAAAGAACAATACACTTTGTAAAAATACATCCAAGCGCTGTAACTGGGGAATTGTATCTAGACTGCACAAAAGAACCCCTTGCCTGGAGTGCAGTTTTATGGTGTTTATAAAGAATATTTTAAATTGCTTGGTTTGTTTACAGCATAAAAAGCCTCTACACTTGAAACGGTGTGCTAGCTTGTGAATGTTTAGTAGAGGAAAACTAGCTCAGCCCACACAGTCAGAGTCCATCTCAGCACTGCAGAGGACTCTCTGAGTCAGAGTGACGTTCTCCGCGAACATCGTTCTAAGCTCAGGGCTGCAGAAAGGGTATGGCGCAAATCACAAAATCCTACTGACCTTAATTTATATCGATCAC
>JAFVLL020018418.1:0-13871 GCA_021397915.2 Tor tambroides | reverse complement strand
CACATAGTAAGAAATGGTTATAAAAACTGAAACAGAAGTGAAACAAGTAGTAGGAAAGAGGAAAAATTAAAGTGATACTTATATCCTTTGTCGGAGTCGCACGGTAGAGTCGATGGTCTTTACTCTTCGGTCTTCACACGACCGCTGCCGCGGTAAACTAAGCTTTTTCATACCCATCTAACAAAACACTACTCCAATTCAGCTGCACACACTTTCCTGTTAATGCAACAAATTGCTAAGCAAATATTTTTTCTTCAAATGTGACAAATATAAATATATATATTGTAAATATATTTTCTTGGATTGTAAGAAATATATTAGTACTTTTAAAATATTTTTAAAAATATACAAAAATGACCAAAAAATATTGACAAAATATCTTTCCGTAATTATATTTTCAAATATTTAAAAATATACACTTTAGCAAATATATATTATATTAAAAAAACAAACAAATAAATAAACAGGACATTTTTGTATATTTAAAAATACATTTGAATTTTTATTTATTTATTGCAGAATGGGTGCAAGTACAACTGAGCTGAATGAGTACAGCCTGAACATTGTCTCTGTAGAGTTGCAGAGTCTGAAGTCTTGCTCTGACAAAGCGCATGATGAGTCACAAAATTGTCAAGGGTCCAGAATCCAATTAGCACATCGCAGCAACATATTACTGCCTTTCCTATCAAATACAGCTTGTCCAAGTGACACCATCGGCACTGACATATCACCACACCCTGTTTGAGCTGCTTCTAAACATGCGTTTGATCTCCAGTCTCAACAAAACATGCTAAATGACACATTAAGGTCACTGACAGTTTAATGAGAGTTCACCACTCTTTTGAGGTGGCGTATCTGTCAAACTGTTTTGTCTTGGTGGACACAAACTGGCCACTAATGTCTGGACAAAGACCAGGTCTAGAGGTTCCTTTATTTGCGGGAGTGTCACGTCAGGTCACAACCCCTAAATCATCAGGACTCCAAATCGTAACAGCATTATCTGGAATAGATTTACACTGAAATAAACTTCAGATGTGCGCACCTCTCTTTGCTTCCATTCATCCTCTCTTAACCGCTTGCAATTTCTTAACTGAGACATTCAGACGCGTTTCTGGATGGGCTCTTTTTTCTGGATGGGCCCAGCGGAGGTATTGCTAATGTGAATTGGCTGAGTGGGCTAGCCAAAGTCCCTCATCCTGTGTTTTCATTAACTCTCTCTCTCCAGCCCCAGGAGTATGAGAGCTAAGCTAATTAGCGCACCGCTGGTCTTTCTTCTCCTGCTGAAGTACAGATATCTGAGGTTTCATTTCTCATCTGGCTCATTTTGTGGCCATCGCAATCAGTTGGAACATTTAAACCTCCCCGCCTGACAGCTCCCAGTGTCACTGGGAAAAACAGTACCGGGAACGCAACTCCTCTTGGTTCCTTAACGCCAAATGCCCAGTCACGCTAACTTAAACCACCCTGGATATCAAGCGCAGTTCCAAAAACCTAATATGTAAATGTGAATCATGGATACTGGTAGCAGCATTGCAGTGCATGAATGCTTTTCCCATAAACGGCATTTAAGCCATTCAAAATATAAAGGGAAGAACAAACATCTACAGATAAATAAGAATTGTACTCACAAAATGTTTGCTTGCTTATTGCTAAAGCTTGTCTGAACTGGTTCTAAATCATCAGACATGACTTTACCTATACGGCAATATACAAATTCTGGCCAAAATATATTTCAAACATATACTGCAGAGAAAAGAAAATACATGTTTACAAAATCAAGTACTTCAAAGGCCAAGAAATACATTTTGGTGAAAATATATATATATGAGCAATTATTACTGCATGAATGTTGATTTCACAATTAGGTCAGCTTGAGAACAAGAGGAGGGCTTCACAGGCTTTTGGTCCTCTCTGTCTGTCCAACAAAAGATAAATATGCTATGATGTCTTCTTGTTAGGATGTATGTGCAGGATAATATTTCTTCTGTGTCATTTCAAAAGATCATTAAACTGGCAAAATGGTTCAATCGCAATGCACTCAGTGTGTCAATGTCACAGTTTAGCGCCACATGTAGCACATTATGGGGTCAGCGACTGAGCTTTTACAAACCCCACTGTCGGCCTCTTCTCTGATGACCTCAGCGGACTTTAATGAAATATAGAGCAGCGCTCATTCACACACAAATACGCTCGCGCACCGATCATAAGTCATGATGACTTCATTTGTTAAGTTCACACCGATAAATTAAGCAGTGCAGCAGTAAGTAGAAGCTTTTGGTCGTGGCGCTGACACAAAAATGATGTCATTTTCTACATCATTTTGTTTAAAACTGAATGGAATGACTGTTATGAAGCAGGATGAAAATCTGATTTTCTGTCTTTAATAAACTGCTGCGGTTTTATCTCCATTGTGGTTTACTTGTTAACATATCAGGGTGCAGTATTACACCATTAAAGGGAGAGATTTCTAAATTAGAGCACTATTTAACACAAAACGTCTGGTGTTTACCCCAGGGTGGGCTCACTCTAAAGTGGATCTGAAAGGCCGTTTTCTACCGATGTCTTAAAATTATGGTCATGTAAGTTGAATATGAACTCCCAAAGGCTAATGGAATCATACTTTACTTCCATACTTAGGGTGGAAGCTGTTTTAGGCTGCCATTAATGCAGTCGTCTGCTCTGCTGGCAGGTGTCTCTTAATAGATGGGCTTTTCTTCCATTATACTGGAAACACATGTTTCATATCCATATTCTCCAATGGAGTTACGAAATATTCTGCGGTTCGGCGAAGCAGCCAAAACATTCTGCAGCAAAAGAGTGACACGAGTGCTTTGTCTACATGCAGGAACCTCAAAAACACAAACAGAGGAGAAGAGGAAAAAAGAAGTTGAAGAGGTAAAGTGAAAAGAGGAGAGATGTGAGAAGATAATGAAAAACAGAAAAAGTGGACGGAGCACTGAAGAAAAAGAGAGAGTGTAGAGTAAAAACCTTGGGTATTTTATCCAGCCATCTTGGTAAAGGCCAGTCTGGAGTCGGTAATTGGATTCATATTTCAGGACGTGCGATGGGGTGATACTGATCTACAAGAAGCCCCCCTGCCAACGCCGCAAATCAACACACGTGAAATGCTGGAGTCTCTGTAAAAATAAACACATTTGACTTGCTGTCCATGATGAAGGGGCTCCATTCAAGAACTAACGTTTTTAATAAGAATTCTTTGTAAACCATGTTAGCCGTTTCACTAACCATTCTGTGTTTTGCTAACTTTAACCACGCCCTTTCTTCAAAAACCTCCAAAAAAGGTCAACTCATGAAACATGAACAGCGAACATGAAAAACAGAGAGCATATCTGATAAAAATTAGTTTTAATGTGAGCGGCCTCTCTTTATTTTCGTTTGGCCTGAGGCATTTCTGCTGTTGTACAGTCATCTACCTCAATCAGAGCCCTGTCCACACAAACACACAGGACCTAGCGTGGACACACACACACGCCTCTGGCCTTCCAAAATAAGAGAAAGAAACAGAGAATTAAATCCAGATGATGGGTGAGGAGAGAGATAGATGAAGGATTCAAGGTCAAATCTGATGGAATTAGACATGCAGTTTTGAGAAGTCAAGTGACATGTCTGCCACTATATTTTGAGACTATATGGTGACAAACATGTTCTGAGATTTTTCAGTGATGAAAATCATTTCAAATATTCATGAAACTTCAAATAAAAGGCAACAATCAATTACTTAATAGACAATTGTTTGAATATACATTACAGAAGCCCATTTTTGCTACATAAGAAAGAAATCATGCTTTGATTAATCATAATTATGACAAAGTATATTATGAGGTATTATGTCATAATTCAGAGATAAAAAAAAGTCATAATTGTGAGAAAATGTCATAATTATGACATTTAAAGTATTTTTTGATGTATCAAAGGGCCTGAAAAAAAACACCTATGAAATTCCAGTTATTTTATAATTAAATTTTTCAATCATTTTTCCTGGCTTATGCATTAGTTCAAGCTCTAACAAGTGTGCAAAGAACAAAACAAAACAATAATTATATAAATTATATATACAAAATAGTTTTACTTTGAAAATACAAAAAGGGATATATATGTACTCAAAAGGTTAAAGTTCATTTAAATGTGTCATTGGTGTTATTGTTTATTGTGAGGAAAATTTTAATTCAATAATAAAAAAAGATTCAATCTGATATGATATCAACACCTGGTGTCAAGTCAACATTGATAATAATGTCAAGATGGTAAAAATACCATCAGCCTTTATGTAAAAATATTGAATTCAAAGCTTCAACATTTTGTAAGCCTGAAAATCAGCATTTTTAGAGAATGATGTATGCGCATACACTCTTCTACTCAGTTGTGCTTTGTTTATTCTGGGCAGCCACATTTAAAACACTCATTACAGCGTCTTGTCATCACATGTGTTTGACATGTTTGATTTACTGCTGTCAATGTGCAATTCCAGTCTATAATATGAAGCAGGAGACCACATATTTTCTTTTCAGTGGCCGGGAACATAATGTCTTACCCTCTGAATGACCTTTGTGTTGTCTGACTGAGAAAAGAGAATGGGATCAGGACAGCTTTAAGGTGGTCTCTTTGAGAAGATGGGTGTTGGCATGCTTATCAGCAGCTGGTGTTAGCAGGAACAGATATGGGACACAACACCACGCTGCAGAGATTTACAGATATGCAGTGCTGAAGCACCGTGCAGCCAAACACACACACCTTTGTAAGGAAGCAGAGATGATGATCCATGTCCTCTGTGTAACCCGGTCACTACTGGAGATCCCCCATCAGGCTGGAAGCTGTTTTGCTCTCCACTGCTGTGTAACACACTGTCTGTATCAGCCTGCTTCGCTTTTATCTCCACACACTCATTACATCATCCACTTCTCTCACAGTGAGTGGGTTTCTGTTTCTTTCACTCTCGCTTTATTTTAGATCTGGCTTGTTTTACTCACTCACAACACACCCCTCACCATCTGACTGTAATAACAATGACTTTGTCAATAAAATACTCTCTCTCTCTCTTTCTATGTGGACCTGAGAACATCTTTGCGGTTATCTCTCTCTCTCTGTCTCTCCTGCCTGAGGCTGCACACAAAGCACTCTGATGTAGTTGTCCAAGCAGCGCTGTGAGAAGTTGCATTAGTGTGCCACAAGATATGAATCACACTATTTTACACTGTGCTGCCATTTAGAAGAACGCCACTACATCCGTTAACACTGTCACTGGGGTTAAATGTCATTGACCTTAAAGAGCATCCATTTAAAAACAATAGCTCTCTGATGTCTCTTATGGGGTTTTCAGTAAACAATCAGAATTTAGGAGCACTGATGATTATTTTTTTTACTTTTATGCCATGCAGGAATGGTGAATACTCGTGAAAATTTACATGCTGAATAATTATATTCAGTACTCACCGCAAAAACACACACATCCTCCTATCATTTTGAAAACATTACCTTTCACGTTAGTGTTGTTTGCTCTCTGAGTTCAGTTTAAGACAGCAGCAGATAAATAGCCATGGTAACTCGTTAACAGAAATGGCAGAACACATGCTGATGCCAGTGTGAGCTCATAACTGTCAGAGTATGTACTGCTTTTAATGAAGACCGTTAATGAAGCATGCATGTTATACAATGGAAAAATGTGCCTCCACCTGTATTTTTGCAAACCTTAGAAAATGTATACATAGAATTTACAACCTATACATAAAATTTACTCCAGTTTCTTACACAAGTGGCAGTAACACACTAACAACTTTTATTCCTTTGTACACAAATTATGATTACAGGGGCAGATTATCGATTAATAAAGACTTATTTTTGAATGGTTCCTCGCACAATGCTCTGTCATGTCCTCAAAACATTTTTACCACAGTGCATGGTTTGCAAACTGATACACTGTCACATTTGTGTCACATAACCAGCTCCATATGTATGGCTTTTCTGACATAGCAAACTTGCTCTGTGGCTCGCCTGGTACAGCATTGCACTTGCGATGTGGATGACTCGGGTACGACTTCTGTGAAACACGTGTCACAATAAAAGAGCTCAAAGACTTGCAAAAGCAAAATTTCGACGCACCTTCATGAGAATACCATGACGCATGTGTGACGTGATTCCTCTTGCAAACAAGCCGCGGCGCATCTCTACGCCAGAACGCTGGCTCGTGCATCATGTCTTTACTACCTTTCTTGGCCTTGAACATGTCAGTTGTGTTGCAGTCTGTGGAGGGTCAGAAAGCTCTCAGATTTCATTATAAAAATATCTTAATTTGTGTTCCGAAGATGAACAAAGGTCTTATGGCTTTGGAACGACATGAGGGTGAGTAATTAATGACAAAATTTTCATTTTTGGGTGAACTACACCTTTAAGGAAGGGTTTAGTGCAGGTGGTATGTTATATTCAAATGCAATGAACCATTAACATTTCATTTAAACTTTTTAACATCATGCACTGAACATTCCAATTGGAAAATTCCACAAAACATACAAGAAGCAAAATAATTGTGATGTTTTTTGCATCACAATTATTTTTGTTTTTGCATCATTTTGTCATATTAATATGTGGCTCCAAACCTGAATGACTTATATTTTTCTTCTGTGGAACACACACACACACACAAAGATATTTTGATTATTTTCTGTCCAGACAATTAATGTCAATGGGGTCCAATGTTATTTTGGACCCCACAGACTTTCATTATATGGACAAAACAGTTGAAACATTCTTCAAAACGCTTTGTTTTTTTGTTCCACAGGAACAGTCAGAACTTTACATACTGTAGGTTTAGAATGACATGAGGGTAAATGGTGATGCTGGTTTTATATTTAGGTGAACTACTCAGTAATGTCCAGTTTAACTAATTCCATGCAGAAAACACAACACATCAATGTGATATTAAGGTCTTACTCAGCAGAGACTGAAAGAACTCTAGGCTGATTCTAAATACACTCAAATAACTGATTTTTTAAGCTCACAGGGTGCTTTCATCGCTCATCAGAAGCCCCCTGTTCTCTCTGTTCTCCCCAAGGGTTCTCTCTCAGATGAGGAACGTACAGCATCACTGGTTTTCATCTCCCCTCAATCCCTCAACAACTACTAGTTGTGCTCTGTTGGTGCAGATGTTATGGAGGAAACACATTCTGAAAGCTTATATCCTGTTTGCATGTTTTCAATTACCAAATAAATAAATATATTTTTTGCACATGTCGCAGGCACAATGGACCAAGATTCATGTTGGAATTTGTCCGATCTGATTGTCTCCCAAACAGATTGTCTCCGTTGGTTTTGGGGCCTGACTACAAGCCTGCAATTGTAAGCCCTTGAAAACTAGCCCTATAAACAATGTCTGACTTGATATGATTTTGACAACAACTGTGTAATAAGTATTGTTCATATTAGGTCACCAATAAAAACAGTTAATGCTATTTTACTTACAAAGGTCAGGAAAATTATGGGCTAGTTTAAAGCACTAAGAAGAAACACAACGGGCAAAAAAACAACAACAACAACAACAAAAAAAAAGCCAAGACAAGCTTATTGCATGTGGCAGCAACAAAAATCTTAAAGTATAATAGAATCCGATATCTATAAAGATATAAGTGTGGAACTAAGCACAATTATTATTAACATTATTAACAGGAATCTCAATAACACCTGCTCTCTATTTACTACTGTTGACCTGCTAACTAACCTCTCCAACTAAGGGGTTCTGTGTGAACTGCTCTCTAACAGAAAGTGCAAAAGAGTTTGCCTACTCTTTCGTTTGCAAAATGAATGATATAATATTAGATTTTTTCCATTCTTTTAATTACTTTAAATGCATTTTTAAAAGTCTCCTTTCTCCCTTTATGGTAACACTTTAGAATACTGTTTCTTACTTACTGCATAACTAATAAGGAATTACTGAAGAACTAACAGGTAATTATTCATTAACACTTAACTCACTACTGTTAACTACTGAGGAAGATGTGTTAACTAATCAGTATGTAATACAATTTTATGACTGTGTTAAGTAACAGTTAGCTAATCAATAACTAATGTATTCTTTCATACCTCTTTAAGAACTACAAATTAATTATCTACTAGTTAATGTTCAAGAAAAATAACTATGAAGTAACTACTAATGAACAGTCATACACAATTAAATTGAGTTGTGACCCTCTCATATAAATGTTATTAGCAGTAGTAGTAGTAGTATGAAAATGCAATATTAATGAAAGCAATAAATTTTATAGAGGTTTTCCCTGTGTAGTGAATTGTTTTGTGAGTGTGTTTTGTAAGAAATCAGCTTCAGATAGGAACCCCACCACACTAGTGCCTTGCTATAACTTACCTTAGTTTTTATATTTTATATACAGTACTGTATGTGTGCCTCCTCACCATATACCACATTACCATTAATTCAATTCCTGTATGTAAGGCAAGGACCGAGGGAAAGTGAAAATACAGGTAACCCATTAGTAATTAATAAAAAATTATTAAAGTAAAAATTTTTTTAAAGTAAAAATTATAATTCTGCAGGACTTATTTCAAACCTGAAACAGTAGGCCTATTCTAAAGTGAAAATATTGAAAACCCATTAGTAATTAATCAAGAATTACTTAGAACCTGAAACAGTATTCTAAAGTGAAAACATAGGGAACCAGTGAGTAATTAATAAAGAATTGTTGATAATTCCGCAGAATGACTTAGAACCTGAAACAGTATTCCAAAGGAAATATAGGGAACTCATTAGTAATTAATAAAGAATTATCAAATGATTCTGCAGGACTTATTTTTGAACCTGAAACAGTAGGCCTGTTCTGTATGAAAAATATAGTAATATAATTAATATAGTATTAATTAATATAGTAATTAATTAAGACCATTAGATAATTCCATAGGAATGACTTAGAACCTGAAACAGTATTCTAAAGTGAAAATATAGGGGAACTCATTAGTAATTAATAAAGAATTATCAAACAATTCTGCAGGACTTATTTTAACCTGAAACAGTAGGCTCGTTCTAAAGTGAAAATATATAGTCAAACCTTTAGTAATTAATTAAGAATTATCAGATAATTCCGCAGGAATTACTTAGAACTCCAGTACGTCATATTCTAAAGTGAAAATATAGTGAAACCTTTAGTAATTAATTAAGAATTATTAGATAATTCCGCAGGAATGACTTAGAACCTGAAACAGTATTCCAAAGTGAAAATATAGGGAACTCATTAGTAATTAATAAAGAATTATCAAATGATTCTGAAAAATTTATTTCGAACCTGAAACAGTAGGCCTGTCATACAGTGAAAATATATTAATATAATTAATATAGTATTAATTAATATAGTAATTAATTAAGAATTATCAGATAATTCCGCAGGAATGACTTAGAACCTGAAACAGTATTCTAAAGTGAAAATATAGGGAACTCATTAGTACTCACAACAATTATCAAACACCCTGCAGGACTTATTTCGAACCTGAAACAGTAGGCCTGTTGTTCTAGAAAGGAAAATATAGTGAAACCTTTAGTGTAATTAATTTAAGAATTATCAGATAATTCCAGGAATTACTTAGAACCTGAAACAGTATTCTAAAGTGAAAATATAGTGAAACCTATAGTAATTTAACAGACCATTAGATAATTCCGCAGGAATTACTTAGAACCTGAAACAGTATTCTAAAGTGAAAATATAGTGAAACCTATAGTAATTAATTAAGAATTATTAGATAATTCCGCAGGAATGACTTAGATTTTGAAATATATTCTGTGCTGAAAATATAGGGAACTCATTAGTAATTAATAAAGAATTATCAAATAATTCTGCAGGACTTATTTCGAACCTGAAACAGTAGGCCTGTTCTAAAGTGAAAATATAGTGAAACCTTTAGTAATTAATTAAGAATTATCAGATAATTCCGCAGGAATTACTTAGAACCTGAAACAGTATTCTAAAGTGAAAATATAGTGAAACCTATAGTAATTAATTAAGAATTATCAGATAATTCCGCAGGAATTACTTAGAACCTGAAACAGTATTCTAAAGTGAAAATATAGGGAACTCATTAGTAATTAATAAAGAATTATCAAATAATTCTGCAGGACTTATTTTGTACCTGAAACAGTAGACCTATTCTAAAGTGAAAATATAGTGAAACCTATAGTAATTAATTAAGAATTATCAGATAATTCAGCAGGAATTACTCAGAACCTGAAACAGTATTCTAAAGTGAACATATAGGGAACTCATTAGTAATTAATAAATAATTATCAAATAATTCTGCAGGACGTATTTCGAACCTGAAACAGTAGACCTATTCTAAAGTGAAAATATAGTGAAACCTTTAGTAATTAATTAAGAATTATCAGATAATTCCGCAGGAATGACTTAGAACCTGAAACAGTATTCCAAAGTGAAAATATAGGGAACTCATTAGTAATTAATAAAGAATTATCAAATGATTCTGCAGGACTTATTTCGAACCTGAAACAGTAGGCCTGTTCTAAAGTGAAAATATAGTAATATAATTAATATAGTATTAATTAATATAGTAATTAATTAAGAATTATCAGATAATTCCGCAGGAATGACTTAGAACCTGAAACAGTATTCTAAAGTGAAAATATAGGGAACTCATTAGTAATTAATAAATAATTATCAAATAATTCTGCAGGACTTATTTCGAACCTGAAACAGTAGGCCTTCTAAATTGAAAATATAGTCAAACCTTTAAGTTGGATAGTTATGGCAAGACAGTGGAGTTGGGGTTCTTCTTCCAAGCAGATTTCCTACAGAACATGGCACAAGGCAATTATTTACTAGTTACAGGCAAAAACATAAGGGGTGAGAACTGTTAGAGCATGCGGATTGATACATTTCACCAACTTTACAGAAGGGCCAAACAAAATTTACCATTGGTTGATCTGACTTTGCGCACTGATTTCAATCGCTTATAATAAAATTTCAGGCTAAGTACTCATGGATGACAGTATATCTTTGTCAGTAGACAGTGCTCATCAAGAGCTTTCTTTTGATATATATATATCCATTTTTGCCCAAAATGTCTCTTACGCCTCTTCTGGTTCTCTACCCCTCGTTATACAATTATAGTAATGAGTTCTTTGGGTGTGCAACAAAATAAAATGCATATTTCATTTACATTATAGGCTAATAATAGTAGTAAGTGGATCAAACAAAGCTACTGTAGTAGCACTTTGTACTTGTCCTTTTTACTCAAGTAATTTTGAAAATTAATAGGCCTACTTATAATTTTATCATAATATTTTATTGGGGTATCTGTACTTTTACTCAAGTACTTGATTTGTGGGCCACAACCTGATTATTATAGTGACTATTTGCGTATAACTGTTCAGTAGTAGTTATTTCATAGTTATTTTTCTTGAACCTTAACTAGTAGATAATTAACAGTAGTTCTTCAGGAGGTATGACAGAATACATTAGTTATTGATTAGCTAACTGTTACTTAACACAATCATAAAATTGTATTACATACTGATTAGTTAATACATCTTCCTTAGTAGTTAACAGTAGTGAGTTAAGTGTTAATGAATTCAATAATTCCTTATTAGTTATGCAGTAAGTAAGAAACAGTATTCTAAAGTGTTACCCTCTTTATCACTTTCATGTAAAGCCTGGGTCACTATCATTAGATCTTGAATGCTCAATGCACAGTCCATTTAAAAGCAGAGAGACATAGGTCTAAGGAAAACAAAAGAAAGACTGGGAGGAAAATAGAAGAATGGAAAGCTGATGTGTAAATCATTTGTCTACAGCGCTGGTGTGGTTTATCCATGACTCTGAGCAGCGTGAAGGGGTTTATATCCAGTCTAGCCATACTGCGTCAAATGATTTTTTAGAAGACACTGGGCAAATGGAAAATGAGAGGAAAGAGAGAATGCACGTGAATGTCACTTTTAGCTTGTGTATTAAGACATCAACATCAATACCCTTCCAAATCAACCACTGTTCTCAATTTATTCATTTTTTTCTCTTCACTTCTTTCACCAAAGTTTGACCCACGAGTTTCAAGACACTTAATAACAGAAAAATCCTTGTCGAAGGCAGTGACATGACATCACAGTCACATTGACGTCAAATAAGTCTAATGTGTCCAAATGCACTATTGAGAAACTAACAGAGGCATCCAGTCAAGGAGAAAAGAGAGTTTAGAAACAGATTACTCACACTAGGAGTAATCTCACTCTCACAGCATGTACAAGGTGCTGGCGGCAGACTCGTGTCCTGTTTCCCATCACTTTTTCCATGATGATTTTCAACGACCTGGTCACTGTCCGTCATTTCCAAACTGAAACAATAGAAGGCCTTTTTATGTCCTTGCACACTGACAATTCAGTTCACTGCTGTGCATTTATGAGGTTTACTTTACGGCTGAAATTGAGCGAAACCATTTTGTCTCTGCTTTCATGATTTGATATATATTTATAGATCACATATCTCCACATTAATACATTTTGACGCTCTCAGACCGATCCATACAAATGCAAAATGACTTTCCTCCAATAAAACACATGCTCTGAACTCTGCAATCAAATTCATTTTCGGATGATCTACAGAAACGACATGTGTAAACTCACGGTTAAGGTTTTGCGGTCGGTGTAAGGTTTGCTGTGCTTCCTCCATCTAAACCTTCTTTTCATCCTCCATCCTTTCATTTCCATGTGACAAGCCATTAATCATACAGATGAAGAGAAAATAATTACAGTCGTGGTTAAAAGGATCCGATTTCTTCCAGTGATGTGGTTCGGAACCCAGAGAAATACATATTTTACATCTTCAGAAACATTGATTCATGGTTTAGACATTGTAAAAGCAAATCAAGCATAGGTTCAAATGCTTTTAGTTTTCGTAATGGTCACAGTGGCCAAGTCTAGTGATAAACGGCCATGACAAGTGTTTTAAGCGGTCGAACGTATGATTTCAGGGGGCTTGTCGCATAACGCCGCAAAAATGTGCTGACATCATAGACCTTAAATTTCATCTGCTTTAAACCGTACTGAAGCTTATCTGAGTAAAAATCCCTAGTTGGCTTGGAGAGGTGCCTGCGATGGCACAAGACTGTCTGGCTTTGATGATGTCACTGCCGCTTTGACCCCTGATGTCATGCCTGAGATGGTCCAGACACTTAAAGAGCCATCAGTCAACCGGGCTCAGCCACACAGGCGGACGGGGAGACAGAGGAATGAAATAGTATGGAAGAGAAAAAAGAATATTTTCCATTCGAATTAATGGAAATTTATGAATGCGCCTGTATTCCATGCAAACCTGAGGCAGTAGGAAAGGAAGGTCACTTTGTGTGTCAGACATTCTTGGAAGGCGCTGGAAACCTCTGCGGCCTGGGGAGAGGTTTATGGAAGGGTTGTGAAATATGGCAGCGAGGTCACACAAAGGGTGACAACTCGGGTCGTCAGAATTACACCGAGCCCCCAAAGTGCTGGATTACCCAGCAGCCTCACTTTCTCTTTTTTTTTAACCTTTAATTACACTCTCCTGCAGGGTCTTCGGGGAGATTTGTAACGTGGAGGCACCTGCGTCAGAGAACAGTGTGAACAAACGAAGAAGGTCAAACAGAGTTGGCAATTCCTTGATGACTCCCACACTTTCGAATCTCTTAATTGCGCTCAGTATACACATCTACGCACCTCCTCGACGGCCCCTGCGAAAATAAACACACACACACGCTAACTCCAGCACATCTGTTGCAGGAAATCTGTGAGTTTAACCTTACAAGCAGCCTGGGATTAACTAAACCCAGAGCTAACCCCCACCAGGGACAGATAAATCCTCTTCTCACCTCTGCTAGAGAGC